>CM069445.1:53183095-53363095 GCA_035610835.1 Ophiura sarsii | reverse complement strand
AGCTCGTTGACGGCGGTACACTCATTATAAAATCAATATATATACTATGCCTATTACAAGTATTACGTAAGACACTGTTCAGTTCAACACATCGATCATGTCGATACAGAACCCTCGTAACCTGGTGTAACGAAACTGAATGGTATTTAAAGCAGGCTGGCGTATCCAATCGATTCTGATTTTTAAAGCACGCAAAAAATAACAACTACGTTACAGTTCATTGGAAAAAACCCATAGCGCATAAAATGTAAGATTGGTACACCAAACAAGTGCAAATGCCTACCATAATATCGTAAACCAACATAAACATGTCGATCAGTTTTCCTGCATTACAAAATGGCCTGAGTAGATCTTGCGTAGAGACGACGATCAATGACTTTAATTATATAGGCCTAAGCCTATTACAGTTACACAGCATCGGTATTATAATAGCCCTAAACCGAATTGACCTGATTTTTTATAATCCTAATGAAAACCGGTAAATAAGACCGACACATCAATGACTTTAGTCCTACCAACAATAACAGGGATCAATTTATAAAGAAATAGCTGTGTGTGACGCGTGATTAAAACGGGATAACTCTCTCCCGAGGACAATAAACTGGCACACATTTACACATTCTAGGCACCTCCTGACCAATTATTGTAAAATAGCATAACTCTCACCTACATGTATCTGATTACATACTACAGAGGCTCCTTGGGTGTTGATTCAGACTGGTGTAACCACTGATTTTTTCCACCGTAGCTTGCCCGCTGGAAATGTTGCAGACAGCGCAACACATGAATAACGCGATTACCGCCCTGAGTTCTGATTTGCCTATAGAGCCCAGAGAAGTGTAGCATCCAGCTTCGAATATAAGACTAAAACCAGTTTCTTCCTCGTATCGGAATTGAAATATTAGCATTTTAGCGATTACAGTTTATAAACAGATGTACGATGAAGTGAAGAAACCGAAGCTCGGGCGAAGCAATTCTGTATTTTTTATTTAACCGCCGAGCAAGGTCCGAAAGCGGGTGCAGTCGAATGACAGAATGAGCCACAACGCTCAGCAAAACACAAGACAAAACAACCGCGGGAAAAACGAGTCACGATACGATTTGCGCGGGAGATGACAAAGCCAGGGGGCAACGGGCACGGTTCAAATTCCTGTCAACAACTTGGTTTTCCTGGCATGCGCTGCAGAAAACTTTATTATAGTCATTTTAGGTATACCTGATGTCATGGAGTTCTGAACCTGAAAACATGGTATAGCCATCAACATTATGTCTTGATGTGTTTCAACGACTGATTTTTGATTGAATAACTATAATTCTTGGCAGCCATTTTGAAAATGAAGATGGCTTCCTTTACAAAAGTAGCCAGTGTCATAGCTAGTGATATTATTAGGTTACCGGTAATTGATCCTAAACACATAGGTATAGATACCAAAATCTAGGTACCTCATAAACTGATATATGGTATAAAATATAAGATTATTGGCAGCCATTTTGAAAATCAAGATGGCGGCTCTTACCAAAACAGCCAATGTCATAGTTATTGGTCTTGTGAGCTTCCTTGACCCTGAAAACATGTTTTGACACCAACATCAGGTCTCTAGGCTAACAGCGCCTCAGAAATTGAGTTATTGTATAAAATAAGATTATTGGTGGCCATTTTGAAAATCAAGATGGCGGCTCTTACCAAAATAGCCAATGTCATAGTTATTGGTCTTATGAGCTTCCTTGACCCTGAAAACATATGTTTTGACACCAAAATCAGGTATGATATCTAGGTGCCTCAGAATTTGAGTTATTGTATAAAATAAGATTATTTGCGGCCATTTTGTGGGCTTGTCACCCAAACTTTTCTGGATAGTATTGATATGAACATCAATAGAATCATGGTTGTTAGAGTAATTATGAGATGGCCACGAATTACCCCCTAGAGCCAGGAGTATTCCATTAAAGTCGAATTTTTCCTCATTTCCCATATAGCTCAAAAACTAAGCCCGTTACCCCATTATTTTATTTTAGATTCGTGGTCAGCACCGTTGAGAATACCTAATATCAAAATGTCAAGAAAAATTCACGGTTAACTCTATGTGTCATGAAACCCCTTAAAATACATTTTCTCTTATAAGTGTAAGTTCTTGTCTTTTCCATCACTTTTGTCATTGTACTATTTTAAGTGTTGAACAATTTGTTTTGCGTGTAAAGAGGCGATTTTCCCAAACATTTCAAGTTGAATACCTTGCGTTGTCTTTGTCATTTTCTCACCTTTCAATACGCCTTGGCGCAACAGGAATGATCGCCAAGTGGAAAAACCTGTTCTAATTCTACTACAGACCCAACTGTACCTATCCATACTTTTCAAATGGAAGATTTCTTTAGTTTTTAAACTTTGAATTCTGTTGTTGAAAACCTTTTTTTAAATTTCGAATATGGTTTCGTCGCCTTAACGCCATGTATAGCCGTTAACAGTGGTTTTCTATTTTTGCCTGAGTTTAATAAGATATAAAATTGAATCATTTGCTGTTGTTCCTCCGAGTCTATTGCTTCGGGACTTGAATTGTTGACTATGTGAAAATTGTTATTACACTGAAGCTGGCTTATCTTAAACTACTCTAACTGCATTTTTTAAAATGCTTCATTTGAATGAAACCGTTAACAGTGGTTTTCTATTTTTGCCTGAGTTCAATAAGATATAAATGGAATCATTTGCCGCTGTTCCTCCGAGTCTATTGCTTTGGGCCTTGAATTGTTGACTATGTGCAAATTGTTATTACACTGAAGCTGGCTTATTTTAAACTCAAACTGCACTTTTTAAAATGCTTAGATTTAATGAAATTGCATTTACTCATCCCTATTGAAAAGCACGAATCTGATCATTCTAAACAGTAATGCAAACCTCTTTCCATAGGATGATTGTCACTTTTGAAACTGGACCCACGACCATTAAAATGACAATAACTCCGCTCCGCAACATCGTATCTCATCGATCGAGGTGTCAGAATACGCAGAACAAAATTATGCACTTGGTTATTTGCTTCGATTAATGCATACCTTTTCGAGCCGTTATATGTTGGATCATTTCTAAGTGTTTCGATACTTTTTGTGAGCAGTTTATGTGTGCAACATACTGTGTCCAATATGACTTGGAACAAAAAGAACTAATCTCATCTTCCAATTTTTGAATTAGTTTTCAAGTATCCTTATCAAGGTCAATTTGACCAAAATGTGCATAAATCAATGAAAAAACGAAGAAAAAACTCAAAATGTTTACCTAAAAATGCCGATGATTTTGATCAATCCCGGTGTAATTTTTCAAAAATAGGAAGCATATATCAAGCTGTAATTCAGTATAGTTCTACAGGAGATAAAATGGCCTTGTATGCATTATTTTGTTCTTGTTTGAAGTTTTATAGCCATTTTTAAATGTTCATTTTGGTAAAACATGCAAATGTGAAAATTCGGGACACAAATTAAAAAAGGACTATGCTATTTTGTCAAACATGTCGTCGTTGTTCTGACATACCGGCACATGTGCCATTTTGGGCAAAATGAGTTTTAACTCATTTTGCCCAAAATGGCACATGTGCATTTTATGATCTACAAATGAAACTCTTTATTCTCCAAAAAAAATGAGACAACCAGGTAATTAATTAATGAGATACCGCACTATTTAGTGTGATTTGCCAGGGTTTTAACATAATACCGGCATGAAAATCTCATTTTGTATTCTGACATACCGGCACATCACAATATTCTGCCATATAGACCACCGTGTAACTGCAGTTCTGACGTACCGGCATATCACTGGCATATCACTGTAGGACGAATATGAAGGTTTTTTCTTCTTTCTGACATACCGGCACATGACTTTATGACATAATTACTCCTAATTAATAATTGCAATTTGTTGTTGTAACATGCTCATAACAAACATAAGTATATATCTATTAGTGTTCTTTGACAATGATAGTGGCATTTGATGTAAATGCTCTCTAACAAGTCTTTAAAAATTGGAAAATGTTCAAACACGATTTTCTCAAAACGAGTGATATAGACCTATAATTTGTAATTAAAGGTAGACCTAACAACCAAATTGATTATTATCATAATCTATTTTTTGATAGGCCTCGTTTGACATTTTTCAGTTTTTAAAAATGGAGAATTAATTTTGCATTTGAACAGCGGGGACACGGGGTTATACAGGTTTCATCTCTTAAAAGAGATGAAACCCCGTATCACATGTCCGAGTGCCATTTCACTTGGGGCAGCCTCTTTGGGCTGGATCTGGGCAAGGTCCTAATTTGAAATGGAGGTTTATGAAATAGCGGACAGGGGCGTAACTGGAGTGGCCGGAAGAGACTGGGGCATTCCCCCGCCAAAATAGCTGACAGGGGCGTAACTGGAGGGGCCGGGGAGACTGGGGCATTCCCCCCGCCAGAAGACTGGATCCTGATCCCCAAATAAAATGACAAATCCTATAAAAATCATGCTAGACCCTAGTTACGCAACTACAAAGCGCCCTTTTTCTTTCATTGTTTACAGGCTTGCACTTTGCCTGATATTTAGGTCCTCCTAGAAAAGCACCTAATTATTTGACCACACCAGGATCAGGAGTGGTCTCCGTTAATCTGATAAGAACTCCTTCATGAGTAGGCCTAGCCTTCAAACCTATGTCAGCTAAGTTGCTATCTACTGTATTGAAGATAGTGTCGTTGCTATCTACTATAAAGGTAGTGATGGAAAGAGCATTTCATGATGTTCAAGTCATACTTCGGCCTACTATACTCATCTTACCTACAATTCCCACACGTGTTGTGTACGCCGAGCACCTTTAATTCTTTGTTTTAATCTCCCCAAACAAGGTCTACTGATATTAAAATCGATTAAAACTAAGCACACTATGGATTATGCTTTTGATGCATAATTTACGTCACGATAGTATCACACCCATCATAACGCGCTAATATTGAATTTGACGCCTGTACATTTATACACCCGTGAAAGTGATATTTCTGTAGCTGTGTAAGAGTTTATTGTTTATCATAAAAAACGATCAAATTATCTGTTCATGTTCGGACGTATATTATAGTATAACGGTTTTTACTTTGCGCTATTGAGAGATAGGAAATAGTCACATTATGCGGAAAAGTAGCTATATCTCTGACGAAAATATTTTGGGCGAGGACCAATGTCAAGGCTTATACTCCTAAAACTACAATTTTAGACCGAATGGCGGCTATCCAATGCTAGAAAATCGCTATTGATATAAATCCAGATTATTATTATTATTATTTATTATTATCATTTTGAGTTATTTCAAAATTCGAAGAAGACGGTATATAAATATTCATATACTTCGTATTTATCGTGTCTCCCATTGGTCAATTTTGATCCCCCGCAAAACCCCACTCGAACAAATTGCTCATTACGCGCGCATTTATCCCGGTCGATGGGGTGTGGGGAAGGGAACATTGTTGTCTAAAATGTCTTATTCACAGTTTAACAAAATAAACATCATTTAAAGATCAGCAAACAAATCCTGCACATAATGATCAAAACGTGAAAAGCGTTCCAATGACTTTTTTCCACGATTGTATTGACAAATTGCAAAAAATATCATTTAAATGTCAACTTTCTCGCATGACTCAAAAACGGAATGTCGTATGGACTTTATATTACTCATGATTTTAGACTGCACCATAAACGTTAAAGCAATTTGCATGTAGACCTACGTATAACTACTTATCCATTAGACCGCGTTGCCACAGCTCGAACATCAATCGACTTGTTTTGTATTTCATAGTAATACCGGGAAATGAAAAGTGTAAACTGCGACAGTTAACCACAGTTTACCAACAGTTTTCCATACACAAGTTTTGTCTAAAATATGCCATTTTTAGCATTATAACCCGCGTTTTAGAGATCGTGTTGTTCATTGACATTATCTATATTAAGTAGAACTGTTTAGATACCGAAATAATGACGCCTAATTTTCACATTCACACATTTTGGTAACAGTTTACCATTTAAGAAATAGTTTTAAAAAAATAGACATTTTTATTTTAACTCGGAATGGAACTGTTACCAAAATATGTGATTGCGACTAATGCGCCATTATTTCGTTTATTCGGTATTTAAACAGTTCTCCTTTTAGTATTGACAATGTTAATAAACAGCACGATCCCGAAAACGCGGGTTAAAATGCTAAAAATAGTGTATTTTGGACCAAATGTCCGCATGGTAAACTGATGGTAAACTGTTGTAAACTGTCATAAACTGTCACAGTTTACACTTTTCATTGTCCGGTACTACTATGAAATACAAAACAAGTCGATTGATTTTCGAGCTGCGGCGACGTTGTCTAATGGATAAGCCGTTGGATAATTGCATTTAAGGGATGGGTTCGAATCCTACTGGGGGCTTACTTATGTGGTTTTTTTAAATTTAAATTATGTGTAACACATTTATCTATCGATAGAAACATAAGTTAAGAAAGAAATATAATCTCAGCAACATGCATGCAGCTCCATGTCACGCGATTTAGAACATACTAACAAAATAGGTATACGGACGTCTACATGTAAATTGCCATAGGGGATTGTTTACAGTGATCGTTCCCTAAATAAATCATTGTGTTTTTTATAAAGACAATACTATAGCTCTAACGCCTATGGTTAAATCTAAACTCGTGTGAAATATGAAGTTCATCCGACATTCCGTTTTTGAGTTATGAGAGAAAAAACAAATTCAGATGATTTTTGTTTGCACTTTGTCCAGACAATCCTGGAAAATAAGTCTTGGAACGCTCACTCGTTAATAACGGTAAACTATCACCTCCCCCCCCCCCCCGTGCAATATTGAGGAATGTTAATTTCTTCAGCAGTTGTTCAAGGTGTCCCAACATTGATAGATGGGATGTGGGGAGGGGAAATTGTTGTCTAAAAATGTCCTATTCACAGTTTAACAAAATAAACATCATTTAAAGATCAGCAAACAAATTCTGCAGATAATGATCAAAACGTGTAAAGCGTTCCAAGGACTTTTTTCCAAGATTACAGTTTAACATTTTACTTTTTTAACTTTTACATAATATAACTTAACTTAATTTAACTGCTACACTCCAGGGGCCGCCTCTTTCAGATTGAATATATAGTAAACTTCGCATTTTGAATACAAAATATACAATACAGTGACACTCGTCCGTTCATAAAACTTAGAGAGTAGCATGAACTCATTTTTGTTCGAAACGTCATATGGGAAATATCACTCTTTCATCATCGTGTTAAATTAGTTATAATAGGACTGATTTCAGCCATGTGATCACTTAATACCGCACGTAAATAGTAGAATATCTTACACATATTCGTATTTTTATGTTGTCACTTACCGCACGTATGTAAGAGCCCAATACGTAACAGTAGCCCAATACGTAACAATAAAAATACTTAGAAAATGTACAAGAAAAACAAAAATCTTTTTTTTTTCTTCTTTTTTTTACACCCCCTCCCTCTGTATTGATTGTTACGTATTGGGTTCAACTATTTTACTTAATTTAAAAAGTGGCACAAAAAAAGTCATCCGGCCCAATACGTAACAGTGAAAATACTTAGAAAGTTTAGAGAAGGAAAAAAAAAAAAAAAAAAAATCTTCTTTTTTTCACTCCCCCTCCCTCTGTATTGATTGTTACGTATTAGGCTCAACTATTTTACTTAATTTAAAAAGTGGCAAAAAAAAAGTCATCCGGCCCAATACGTAACAGTGAAAATACTTAGAAAGTTAAGAGAAGAAAAGAAAAAAAATCAAATTTTTTTTTTCTTCTTTTTTTCACACCCCCTCCCTCTGTATTGATTGTTACGTATTGGGCTCAACTATTTTACTTAATTCTCCCCTCCAAAACATTATTTTCATGATACAATTCTCTTGTGTTTCCCCACTTATCTTATTGTAATTTGATTTTGGCAGATCTCCACCAAATCCACCTTAAACAAAAACGAATAATGCTCGAATTTTCACTGGCTTAAGCATATTCAAGAAGTTTTTAAACTTCTTGAATAAGGGCGGGAAATACCCTGACAATTTATGATATTCACAAGCTGACTATTTGTGAATTTATGTATAATCAAGCATTCAACAATCTTCCCGATACTTTTGCGATTATTTCATTAAAAATAAATCAATTCATAGCTACCCAACACGCATTTCTTCATTATATCGTCCCTTTAATTTTAACTACAATTTAGCCAGACAAGGCCCTCTGCTATGAAATTCAATGAATAGCGAGTTTAAAATGCCAACTCACCATACCGTATGTGTTTGAAAGAAAGTTTATGTTAATATCTTCTTTCACATTGCCAATAATCAATTAATCATTTTGCAGTCTGTGATGGAGTTAAAGCTGTATTTGTTTAGGGATCACGTCAAAACTCGACCGCCCGGCAACCGCCAGTTACAGCCGGTTCCGCCCGGTTCTCACAAAACGTGTCGTCTGTTATAATATACACACATAATGAGGTCAAATAGTTACACTCTGGTGAACACGACCGGTTGATAGTGCCTTGTCACACGCGTGAGCAATAACATCTTGAAGTAATGGGCTCAGTTGACAACCAGTACAATACAGCTATTGATTTTCGCTGGGGTTGGCTTTTTCAATCTGTTTATAGCTCAATTAACTTTTTTAAATCAATACCGAAAGTCTATGAATGGTTTTCTTTTTATAGAACGATTATAGAGAGAGCTATTATGACCGCAAAGTAACAGATTGATAGTGTAAATTGGTCCGGTTACAGCATTAAGTCAACCGGCGGTTGTTCAGTGTTGCATGCGCGAATATTCATATACCAGTAAAACATTTAACCTGAAAGAACCGGGCGGAACCGCCCGTAACCGGCGGTCGAGTTTTGACGTCTTCCCTTAGTGGATGCATAGACGGTTCATGATTAAATCAGAGAGATGTTTATTAGACTCCCAACAGATAGACAATTGTAGCTTATCTTGTTTGACTATTTAAAGGAGAAATATCCCCATTGTTGTGGGGGTGGTAGGGTGTGCATGTTTGAGTTTCGAGTTATTTATATTAGGCCTATAATAATTCCTGGGTTGTTTAATGAAATGTCAATATGGATAACAATGATCGCGGAATGTCATTTTTAATTAGTATAGCAGTGCCTGGACCAACATTTTAGACCAAGTACAATGTCATATATTGTTCTTCAGATGGTATCTCCCCCCTCCATGCACACAAATCAACTTTATTGGTTTCCTGTACTAATGTTAGAATGCGGTGTTTGTGCATGTTTGTGACGACTGACCCCGTTTAACAATCTTCATAGCTTTCATATAGGGCTTGGGTGACCTAACTATTGACTGTGGGCGACTATGACGCGAAAGTGGGTGTTTTGTATGACACAGATCGGCTTCACACGTTCATTCGAGCTAGTCAATAATGAGATTTACTCATAGATTTACTTCATTACCATACAAATGCATATGAAGCAGGTAGTGATTCCATTGACGGAACAGGGGTGGATTTCTTGGAGATTCCATTCATAAATGAAGAGTGGAGAGCAAAGGTTGTGCCGATTCAATCGATATTAAAATATCTATCGATAATCGATAATCGATTATCGAATATCGATAATTTCCAGTGGAATTTTTTACTTTTACAGTGTCTATACAGGGTAAAAAAATAATGTCTTGTTATACAGGATGGTATAATAAAGACCTTTTCAAGTAGAAAAGGGCAGATTTTGTGCTATTTTAAAGTTTACGGCTACAAAGATGATCACAATTTTTACCTACTCAAGAAATCTGAGCGTTCTATCACAATCGTCACCTGGGGGAAAATAACTAAAAAAGCATTTTTGACCCCGTATAGCCCACTGCTACTGATATGATTTAAAGTATGGATATGATACTTCCAAGTATATAGTTCTATCTAAGGATCACAAATTCATCAATATAATGAATTGACTAGAATACAAAAATTGTATGTGCAAAAAGATCAGTAGGCCTATACTGCAAAGATCTACAACAAAATCTTTTTCTTATAATGAATGCAACCAGGAATTGCCAAGAAACCTTTCAACCCAGTGGCTCTAACTGAAGGATTTTATTTTGTATTTTGATCTTCAAACCCAGAGGGGCGTTGAACCCCTGAAGCCACCTCATGGCCGAATGAATACAAACTTAGCAATTATTACTTATGCGACCTTTTTCTTGGAACGCCCTCCATCTTTGATTTCGTCATCTAAATGCAATTACATTTGTAAACATGAAAAGAAAATATCTTCCAAGTTACAGAGCAATTTGTTTCCTGATTACTTCAAAATCAGATTTTGAAAAGAAGTTGTCGGATAACCTGCCAGTTTATTTTAGAATTCTTTGTTTGACACTGTAAACACAGGCGTTTTACAGGCGGCGTTTCCGGCTACGATCACAATTGTACACAAGTGTATACAACCCAGGGGCTCTAACTGAAGGATTTTATATTTTCATTTTCAAACCCAGAGGGCCGTTTAACACCTGAAGCCACCTCATGGGCAAGTCAATGGCCGAATGAATAAAAACAAACAATTACTTAAGCGACCTTTTTTCTTGGAACGCCCTCCATCTTTGATTTTGTCCTCTAAATGCAATTACATTTCTAAACATATCTTCCAATTTACAGAGCAATACGTTTCCTTATTACTTCAAAATCATATTTTGAAGAACAAAATTGTCGGATAACCTGCCAGTTTATTTTCCGACTATTGCTTTTCTTGTTCTTAAATAGAATTCCTTGGTTTGACACTGTAAACGCCGTTTTACAGGCGGCGTTTCCGGCTACGATCACAACTGTGCACAAGTGTATACAACCCAGGGGCTCTAACTGAAGGATTTTATATTTTCATTTTCAAACCCAGAGGGGCGTTCAACACCTGAAGCCACCTCATGGGCAAGTCAATGGCAGAATGAATAAAAACAAACAATTACTTATGCGACCTTTTTCTTGGAACGCCCCAACCCCCATCTTTGATTTCGTCCTCTAAATGCAATTATCTTCAAATTTACAGAGCAATTTGTTTCCTGATTACTTTACTTCAAAATCATATTTTGAAAAGAGGTTGTCGGATAACCTGCCAGTATATTTTCCGACTATTAGTTTTCTCGTTCTTAAATAGAATTCCTTGGGTTGACACTGTAAACGTCGTTTTACATCTTTTCCGGCCACGATCACAACTGTACACAAGTGTATACAACCCAGGGGCTTTAACTAAAGGATTTTATATTTTTATTTTCAAACCCAGAGGGCGTTGAACCCCTGAAGCCACCTCATGGGCAAGTCAATGGCCGAATGAATAAAAACTAACAATTACTTATGCGACCTTTTTCTTGGAACGCCCTCCATCTTTCATACATACACTATACAAATCAAAATTCACAATTGGAGCATAATTTTGATCTACATGTATGTAATAACGAATAAATACATGTTAACAACGTACTAGGTGGAATTTCAGAGAGATCGGGCTGTTGTGTACCGATTAGGAGGTAATAGGAGTGCTGATGGAGAGCCGCAGAGGATGAGAAGCAAAATCTAATAGACACGCAATGAAATACTTCATACATCACTCATTGACAATACATGCTGGGTAGAATGTCAGAGAGATTGGTTGTTGTATACCGATTAGGAGTAAACCGATTAATTTATTTATACTGATAACAATTCATACACTTGTGCATAATATCTTAAAATAAATTACCACTTCATGGAGTGAAACAGTATAAATATTGCGATACCAGCCCAACAAGTCCCTTTTACATTATGTACGTGTGGTATGTTTACTTTGCTATAACCAGACAAATAACAGCCTAAAAATTACAAGGTATGCACGCTCTACTGTATGCATGCCGAGTGAGTTCAAAAAGCCCGCGTGTACATCTCGTGCATCAACGTCCCAATCGCTACTAAATACGCGTAGTGACACGTTGTGCATATTGCATGCGCGCAATCTTGGAATTTGTCAAGAATTTGTGACATCTTTATCAATTTTGGAAGATTTACGGCGCGTAGCGAGATGTGGGAAGCCTTGGTGGGGGCTTGAGTCCATCGGTGTCATTGTTAATAGTCTGTTGATCATTGTCGGACAAAGGTACTTCCACTATTACCGAATACCAATTGTTTTTACCCATGCTCAAACTTTGTTATGGCAGTAAACTGAAGAAAATAGATTGTTATCAAAAATAAGCGCTCCGTTAGATCGCATGTGATTTATTTTGTAACACCCTGTATTTGATCCCGGGTATATGATGTTATTGGCCATATTCAATTTAGTATGTATATCCAGGCAACAATTCTAATTGTAACATGATCATTTCATGTGTGCTTTATTTCATTTCATTATCATTGCTTTTATAAAAATAGAAGCAAAAAATGAAGAAAAGTATGGATTGAGGACTCGATATTATACTTACATGTGCATTTCGCTTGTTACACCCTGTATAACATGGTGATTATTGGTCATTATGTTTGTGTTTGGTGCAATATTATTATAAAACGTCAATTTAAAATTTATTATAACACTAAATTATGATAACGGTTAACTTTATTTCAGAAATACGTTTTCACTTACTTATATTGTTACAAATTGTGACCACCCTGTATAAGGTATCCTTTATAACTAAAGACAAAGGTGGCAACATTTTTCTTTGTAATAATAGTGTATACTTTTGAATTATGCAGCTTAATAAATTATAATTTTAACTTCAAGGTATGAAAATGGCCAGTGAAAATGTTGTATATTTAGTGCATTTCTTCGTGTTTGCACCCTATTTATTTGTCTACCCACCAAGTATAATGACCTTGATATTGACATTGTGAAATCTATATATATACTTTCAGGAAATGATACTCTCCTTATACTCCTATGTATAGTTTTAATGCTAAAACTGTTTTAAGCAAAAACCATGTGATTTTACCATTTTTAGCATATGTCACACAAAGGGGTCCCAACTAAAGGCACCCGACAATGTGTGAGTTCGAGCGTTGTGGAGTATGGTAAAAAGCCCTTTATACCCCCTGATCAGACCAGTGATTGCACTGCGCTCAAAAAAGTATCAACATATCTATAACACGCAGTAGGAGCGAGGAAAACTGCTCATTTTTTAAATCAAGGTCACTAAAAACCTTTCCCAATCTGCTGCGATCAGGCCGGCGCATGGATTACGCTAAAACATTATCAAAACGACAAGCAAAACGCATCAAGATCTCCACAAACACCTCAGTGACGCAGTGGGAACCGGCCAGTGACGCAGTGGGAACCGGCTGGGACGTGAGAGGGTCGTAAGAGGGTCCCCATGGTCGCCCTTGAGCGCCAATGCACCGCGCTTGTTTTGTGCATGGACAAAACAAGCGCGGAGGATCGGCGCCTCTGAGCGTCGTACTTGGGGTGATGATTTGAATAACATTAACCTGTTTTGACAAATTGAATGTTATGAAATGTCATTAACTAATAATATTAAATATTCCGCTTACATGCGGGTAATTAAATTACTCGCAAATCATGGTTAAATTGACAAAACACACAATCAAATTTGCCATGTGAGTGCCCCAGACTTTACCTTCCAGATATAATACATCAAAGACAATTACATTTTATAAGCCAAACATACTCTGCCACACAACTATCACTTTTTTGTTGTGATCCATACAATTCAATATGGCGGTTGCGGGGGGTGGGGTGGCAGTCGGCTATATTTAACCGACTGCTGCATAAATTTTTCGACTACATGTACAAATTTGCCGACTATTTTGCGTGCGGCGGGGGGCCGCAAGTAAGCGCAAGGCCTGATCGCCGTATGGGTGACAGCACATTTAGATCTCATTATTCCGGTCTGTGGTACCCGAGACAAATATAACTAAAATGAATTAGTTAATAATAATAATAATAATAATAATAATAACTGGATTTATATAGCGCCTTTTTCAAAGGGTTCAAAGCGCTGTAATTTCGCTGCTGGTGAATCATATCGCATCAACTAGGGTGCAGCCAATTCAGGCGCAAACCTATCCGCACTTCGATTGTAACATCCATCATTTTTCAATGCAGCTCCCCAAATAACTTTGGGTCAAGGAAGTTTTTGATAACCGAAACAACTAATCACTGATTTTGAACGCAGGAAGAAACCGGAGTACCCGGAGAAAACCTGCGAAAGCGTGCATGGATCGTGATAAACCAAATGCACATAAAGCCCGCGGTCGTGCACAGAATTGACCCGGGTTTCATTGGTGCAAGAGGGAACAATCCGCTGCGCCAACACGCTCCCCCTATTTAGATATATTTAGTCTCAGGTGGTACCTGCTTTTGTTTTGGTTTGGCTGCCGACAACAACAAGCAACTCATGCAATTTGGTAAGTGTTTGGTAAAACCTGTCCCAGCCAACGCATAAAGAAACGGATTGAGGGCGCTGTTAATGAATATTAGAATATTGAACCAATTAACAAATTCTACAAACATCATGACTGTGCCGTAACTTACAGTGCGACCAAACACTGAAAGAAATATCACGGCCGTATGTCTAGGTAACCAGCAGATTGCGAAAAGTAACACAGTTATAATAACGATCTTCGTCGATCTGCGATTGTTCTTCACAGATCTACTTGCATATGTCGCGGATTCGAATGCGACAGCTCTGTTGCGCAGATGGACCAGAATTTTCTTGTAACACACAACTATCACCGATAGCGGAATCGCATAAGTGAAGATAGTGACAGCGGTGAAATGAGCCCATGGAGGAATATTGTAGGCCAAGAAATCCATGGTGCATTGGCCACGCTGGTTTACAGTAGACCACACGAGTGATGGGGAAGTAAGCACCAGGGAAACTGAAAGAAAAATTGAAGAGAAAAATGGTATGGATTAAAATTATGTTTATGAACGAGCTTATCAAGCAACGGTTACTTATTTTGAATTTTCAGAAGGGATCCAGTGATGTATGCAGAGTGGTGTAGCTATAGAACCAAAGAAGATTTCTTAGCACCACTACGGTACCAACAGGAATTGCCCCCAAATTAAACAGTGCAAAGCACGTGCGCACGTGTTAATGTAATTGACAGTTGGAGATCGTCTGGGTTCTATCTTCATAATATATAGTACATATACGCATCTTGGCCACAGAAATGGAAAGAAGTTGAATCTCAACTAAAATGTGTTATTCAAAAAATAAAGGGTCTTTAAGAAAAACAAGAGAGGACTAAATTATAGTCACATCAATTGTACTACTTGCAGCAGGATTTTCTTAAAGGTATATTATGTGATCTTTTCCAAGTAGCGCCCTCTATCATTGATTTTTACTACGAAATCAGATTTTCTTGCAGACACGCGCCTGATCAATCGCAGTGCAAAATACTGATATGTTAATGATGACGCGTTAAGTTCCCAGTTATGTTTACCCGCGAGTAAATTGTAAAAGACCCGTTACGTTCAGCTTGCACTTCTCACACCGTGTGATATAGAGTTAGGATTAGGGTTAATTATTTATTCAGTAGAGTGATGGCATGCAAAATCGGTGAACTCTACCACAACCGTATCAGTATCACCCACGATTTCATCAACGCACTTTTTGTCGATTCATTATTACTTGTAGAAGAAACCTATATTATACGTACAATCAAAATCAAACAAAAATATCCACGTGTCCGGTGACACTGTGGCGCACCAACTCTTGACTACTGATCTTACTTGTCCATGTAGCTACACTGACGAGAATAACGTCTTTAGTCCGCGCCCCGTCACCACGAGTCAAATTCTCCATTGGAAAAACGAGCACTCGATACCGATTGTATGAGACATATGCCAGGGTTAGGGCTGTTTCTTGAGTCATAATCTGCAAGGATTAAAAGAAAATGATTACAATTTAGGAGAAAATCTTGGGTATCAACAACCGTAAAAATCAATACTGTTTGACTAATACCACGTGTTCGGATACGCTTAAATATCTTTAAGAGTAAGAAAATTAACAAGATAGTGACTTGAGAACAAACGAGCAAACATAACACGGTATGCTTGAACAAAGGGCATCACATATTATAGTAGAGGGATGATAATCTCTATTGAAGAACTGATGTGTTTTTCAAGAGCACCTGTATGACTGACATGTTTGGAAAGAGCGCTGATTTTTTTATAGTATTGACAATGGTAGTTTCTTGCGACAACTGCCTCTTGTAGTGGCTATTGTGAGACAACTCTAACGTTATCAAAGAAATTCCATGGTGAAAGTGTAAATACTTTTAATATTTAACATATTTCAATATTACATACACGTACATTCACTTGTCCGATCTATGTAACTATATTTAAGGTGTTGACCATAACTGCTTCACCTAGTATTTTATACTCGAACCCACCCACGCACACTGTGGATAATGAGATCATATTGTTCAGATCGATACTAATTAGAACTGATGAAATAGTTCAGGGAACGAGAGTGAACATTTATTGATGATTTGTTGAGTTTTTAGACAGGGCTAAATATTACATGGTCTTGTTATCTTGATCTGAAACACACACAAAGCTTTACATATAATAGAGGCCCTGCATATGACGTAGTTTACCGGAATCATGGCGGACTACTGAATTTTGTTCACCAAAGCTATATGAAGCTAAAATCCCATTTCATAATCATGTGAGTTCAAAAATCCCGCATCAATTTGAAGAATAAACTGATTGGACTGTGATATGCCATGATTCTGGTGAATGGCACACGGTTGATTCCTTTCTGTAAAGCCGATCGATGAATTTGTGCAGGGCATATATATACGTTCTAGTATCATCCTTGAATTAGAATACCTTTGCTCGGTTGCGCATTTGAAAATAGTCAATGGAAAAATGTCTATCATAGAATGCCCAGATTCATTAAAAAGATAGCGATAAATCTCGTAATACCATTAGTACACAATAACATACGTCATGTCGTGTGGTGCTGGAATGGAAAGATGACATTAAATGTTGTCGGGGTAGAACCATTTGGTGCTCTATTAACGGTAACACGGATAACATTGACTGAATGATATCCATGTTTCCTATTTCAAATAACTGACACAATCAACAATATAAGGAGGATGACATATCAGTTTGGAGAAAATCGATTGAAGTTCAAATTCATTATTTACATTTAATATAATGTATTCATATTATTGTATTTATAAAAAAGTATGCTTGCATGACTTACAAATTGTTAAATTGTTAATACGTAACGTTAAGGCGACGAAAATGAGAAACCCTGTTCTACGGGCCAGATCGAACCATATACAGAAAACGGTCAAATTATTTTTACGTGCAAATGAATACCGACCCCGAAATAATTTGTTTGGCGTGACAGGGATATTTTACAGATTTATAAAACCCCGATCGATCGACCCATCCTAAGAGGCCCGTTTGCCCGTAGAACAGGGTTTCTTTTCTTGCGTTGTTTTTGTCCACCTTTGAATACGCCTCGGCGCAACGGGTATGAGCACCAAGTGGAAAACCTCTTCTAATTCTACGGGCCCACCTAACTATACTTTTCCAATTTTAGTTTTCTTATGTTTTTTAACGTATGAATTTTGTTGTTGAAAACCACGTTTTTAAACAAATATTCTGGAAATTTCGAAAATATGTTTTCAAAATTTGAAAACAAATGACCAATTCTTTTTCTTCGCCTAAACGCAATGTATAGTCGTTAACACTAGATATTGCCTATTTCTTCTCTTTCTATTTTTGCTTGAGTTCAATAGAATATAAATGGAATAATTTATTGTTGTTTCTCCGGGTCTATGGGCTTCGAATTGTTGACTGTGTGCAAATTGTTATTAAACTGAAGCTGGCTTTTAACCCTAACTGCACTAGGGGCCATCGGTTGGACATGTTGGAAGAGTTTTTAAAATGCTTGCTTTTAATGAAATTGTATTTAATAGAATATGTATGCAATATACTGTGTCCAATATGACATGGAACAAAGAAAACTATTCTAAGCTTCCAATCAAAAAACACGGTTTTAGATTCGGATTTAAACTCGTGTCTAAATTAAATGCGAGTTTATCTTTTAAACGTCGTGTTCAACAAAACTCGAATTTAAACTCCGTAAATCTCGTCCCCATAGTGGTCGTGCGTTCACTTTATAGACTACACGATCTGCACGTCAGCTTGTACCCGGCACTCATGGTCAATACGTTTGAAGAGGGTTTTTTAATGCTTAAGTAGTGCAGTAAATGCAGTAGTTTTGCATTGTAAAAACATACTTTAAATCCAAGATGGCCACCAAAATGGCCATTGTAAATCTTTAGGGGCAGTCTCTACGTTATTGGCATTAGTCAAGGGGAAGTCCTTTGGAATAGCTTTTATTACAGTCCAATTTATAGTAGGCAGGCGGCAACTTACGTTTAGAGCTCTTTTCAGAGTCACCATCTCTGTTCAGTTCAAAAGAGGCAATCCATCTGAACGGCTCTTTTCAGAGCCACCAATCGTTCACAAGTAGGAAAGGGGCACCTACTCTGATGATCATATAATACGTAGAGAAGTGGCAATATCTATGTTTTTCTTTATATTATAATAAATAGGACCTGAAGAAGTCACAGCTAATCTGACGAAGATTGACAGTTTTAAACTTGTCCGACGGCGAAACAGTTAAACTCTGAACTTTACTTTTCATAATATTTCAGAAAACCAATTGCGCCGTATCATATTAGCAATACATTAATGACGACCATAACAATTTGTTTTAAAATCGTAGTATTTTTTCCTCACAATGGGGACATTTACATCTAAAATTATGATACTTTAGACATTTCGACAAGTAATATTGTGTGTAGTTTGTTGTCATCGGACTTTTGCCTTGTGTAGTAGTAGTATGCAGATTGCTCAATGTCAGTTTTTAGGTTAAAATACGAAACAGGGTGTCCCAAAAAGAACTGGGCACATGTTTACCCAACTGATTGACCATGAAGTTCTACAATTTAGTGTCACTAGATTATACATGATGAAAGGAAATCTCTTGGCTTTCAGATGCCGTTTAATTCATCTGATTTGGTTTAATCAATCCTGAGATATGACCAATTAACTAAACCTGTTTGAGTGGTCTTAGCAAATACTATGCAATCATAATATTTTTGTATTGGGATTGAATAGGTTTAAATTAAATAATATAATGAGTGTCTCTGAAGCCAAAAAGAACTGAATATCAAAACAAATCAGACCGAATACCTCCATCCTCCCACTGTTTTACTA
This sequence comes from Ophiura sarsii, assembly GCA_035610835.1. Lineage (NCBI taxonomy): Eukaryota > Metazoa > Echinodermata > Ophiuroidea > Amphilepidida > Ophiuridae > Ophiura > Ophiura sarsii. Next base: position 53,343,857 of record CM069445.1, on the reverse strand, counting down.
CGGATTGATGCCCATAGGAAGAATCAGATAGTATTGGTTGGACGCTTAGATAGATCAGAATGCATTTTTTTCTGTAAAAGTGGCACAACATCGATTTTAGGTAGCTTTAGTTAATTGGTCATATATCTCAATATTGACTAAACCAAATCAGATGAAATAAAAGGCATCTGAAAGCCAAGCATTTTTTTCTTCAACATGTGTAATCTAATTAACTCAATTGTAGAATTGTATGATCAATAAATAAGATTAACATGTGAACAGTTCTTTTTGGAACACCCTGAATACCATTGAAGTAATGTTGCGGTTTTAGAATTTATAGCACTACACATATTCCCACCTGAATGCAAAATTGTAGAGGTTCCTGACATAAAATGTGAAACATCGTGGACAGAATACAGTATGATACTCTAGAGGTAGACGATTCCATCCATGGATGAAATCGTGCAGAGTAAAAATATATACACCATTTTCCAACACACATAGACAAAATGTATCAATATAAAGAGCAATTGATGATCGTAAAAGGTAGTTAATTTAAAGCTTTTAATGAGACAGGAGTCATGACCCCGGATAATAGACAGTAATTTGTTCAATAATGGAAAAAAAGAAGTTTTCTTCAGAAAATAGCATTTTCAAGCAAAAACGTTCCTGCAAACATGACTTTAACATATATAAATAATTGATTATTATGTTATTGCTCCCCTTAGTGAAAATATCCCTAGTCACATGGCGTTGAATCTCATTTAAATGCTTTGTTGCTGGCATTGTATAAGGCTGACATTTTGGCATATCGAATTGCACGAGATCGACATCCTCTTTCAAAGGGAAAACAAAATCGCGTCATATACATTAATAGACTCACTCAACGTTGGCAACTGACTCTGCGCCGCGCGGGTTAGGGTTAAACATTCAGACTCCTACAGTTTTCCTATGCGGTGTGAGACCTCAGAAGGTCATTTTCGTGCTAAAACGAGGGAAGGTTAAAAAAAATATTAACCCCCGGTATTAACCCTCGTCTGCAACCCCCTAAAGATATGTTCCTGTCACGCTTAACGCTTAAACAACCGCATATTAGTGAAATTACATCTATGTTTGTAAATGCACCGTTGCCTAAATTTGCTAATTTCGACCCTCTGCAGCTGTCAAATACATGCGCCACAAATGCATGTTCCGTTAACCGAAAATGACATACTCCCGTGAACAAAACCGATTTAGAGTTATTTTTGTACTACTTGAGTGGTCCTTGCACGTCAAGTATCATTTCTCTACGATCGTTACACGACAACAAAAGGTAAAGTTATTTGACCCGATTTAGTGGTCAGGTGCGGAATCATTGAGCATCTACCATCGTCCGCGAAAGTTTGATTACAAATCCACGCGATCGAAGCGGATTTGGTAGTGGATGTACAGGCATTGGCGCGTTTCATATTGCCACTCGCGCCTTAGAGAGAAGCTTGAACTCATTTTGTTTCAACATCGTATTAAGTACTGTGATTAATAGTTATAATATGACTGATTTAAGCCATGATCACTTAATACCGCACGTAGATAATAAGAGAACATCTTACACATATTCGCACTTTTAAAAGATCTACCTAAAGAAGCCGTAATAGCACTGTAATATCATATGCATTTTTGGATTGTCACTTACCGCACGTACGTAGTATCTCATCTTGCACATAGCCGCATTTTTGGGAAATCCACTAAAAGTAGCAGGAATAGCGTAAAAAAGTAGAAGCAGAAAATCGGTAATCGCCAGATTACAAAAGGTGTAGTTGATTGGCGTTCGCATGTCGGGGAATCGAAACACAATGAAGATTACCGCCGAATTAGCCACAAAGCCAATAACAGAAATAGCAGCATATAAAAACTGTTTATAATTGATTATTGTCGAAACATGATCGTCGGCAACATCTGACACATTTGAAATATTTAATTGGTTAATCATCGCCATTTTACAAGCTTCCTCCCTTTCAAAATCGCACAACAGTATTATGATGAGCTAAAAAATGACGAGGGTCCTTGTAGATTCCATCCACCCTAAATCAAGTAACAAGAGGATAATGAACACCTACTGCCCAAATCGGCATATTTACGTATGGACAAACGGCCCATATCCTCCTACTTTATTCTCCCGCAGTTAAACATACGCGGGCACACTTACGATCAGTCATCGCGCATGCTTAAAAATTTACAGAAATCCGCTAACCGATCAGCGCCGTGATCGAGCTTACTCATGCGCACCAAGAAGCGCACAAGGGGTATCTAAAACTCAACTTGGAACAATTCGTATCGCAAATCTCTAAACAACTGATACGCAATCATTATCATTTAGCTAGATTGACCGCTAATTTCTTCTATTTCTGAAGACGGTGAAGATGAAAGCTCTTTTAGTGACAAGACAATCTTATCTGTTCATCAATTTCTTTTAATACAAGTACGCAAACATTCGAGAATGGTGCTTTGAGGAGGAATAAAACATGGAGTAATTCCATTGAAGGTTCAAGTCAACGAAGTGCCACAGGCGTAAATCCCGAAAGGGTAGGGCGGGGGATATATCCCCAAATTTTTGACCAGGGGGATGGCATAAGCAATCTTCCCCCCCCCCCCCCATGTTTTGCATTTATGTGTGATAAATACAGGTATCGAAATAAATATTGTGACGCTCCATTGGGGGATCGTAACGTCCTAAATACAAATGAGAAGAGAAATGTGCCTTTATTTTGCCGTATCAGTTATTCTATTCTTGATATCTTGATATCGTGAAAAAACATGATATAAGCCTACGATTAAGAAAAAGTGGACTATCAACTGCACACACTTCTTCTTATAATCAAATATCCTTTGGTCATTTTCTTCTTCTTCTTCATATCATCATACAGGGTGTCCCAATAAAAATGGTGACGCTCTATTATGTGATCGTAACTTACTAAATGCAAGATAGAATAGAATAACTGAAACTGCAAAATAAAGGCAAATTATTTGGCTATAATTTGAAGAAAACCGCGTTTGATTCGGTTCAGTAATTACGAAGAAATGAGCGATTACGTAATAGTAGTCGAAGAACACTTCCATCCAAGTTAGCTCACAATTTTGCGCAATAATTAAATCTTTGTTATTTAGGACGCGAGAATTTTAAATCTTCTCAAACTATGCCTTTGCCATTTTCTTCAAATTATAGCCAACTAATTTGCCTTTATTTGGTTGTATCAGTTATTCTATTCTAACTTGCATTTAGTAAGTTACGATCACCTAATGGAGCGTCACAATTTTTATTGGGACATCCTGTATGATGATACGAAGAAGAAAATGACCAAAGGATATTTGATTATTTGAAGAGGTGTGTGCAGTTGTTAGTTCACTATTTCTTAACCGTAGGCTTTTATCATGTTTTTTCACTATCTCAAAATTCATAATTGTATTGAATGTATTTCGTGAGATAAGGAATTTTCCAAACGGTACCTATTGACAAAGCAGGGGAAAGCGGCACATTCAAATCATACAAATCTACGCCCAGAAAAAAAGTAAATTTCAATGTCACATAGGTCCCATAGTTTCAACAAGAACTTCTCAAAGCAGTGTAAATCTGTATTATTATAGCAAACACATATACTACCAACTGGAGACATGCGGAACGAAGCGCTCAACAGAGACAGTGTCGTTTTACCTGTACCAGCCCCACCAACGAAGTACCAACAAGCAGTGGTGTAGCTAGGGGAGGGGGCGGTCCCACCTGACAGAAAAAACCCCTTAAAAAACCCTTTGAGCAACCGCCCTCAAGCCCTATGTTTGTTTCGCCCACACCTGTATGACTAGCATGTTTGAAAAGCCCGGTAAACAGTATGGTATTGAGAGTTTATTGATGCCACTATTTTATCTAATACTAGCCAACGGGATACATAAAATTTATTTTATCTAATATAGGTTTTCCCGGCCAATTTGAAAATGTTATCAACCAAATTAGCTTTCCAGTATTCAAATTCGCGCTAAATTGAATGATTATCTAAACGTATATTTCTATTTCCTTATCACAGCATTCAATTTCATTTACGTGAATTCGATTTCATTTTAACATCGATCAATTTCATTTTCAAGTATTTAATTTCATTTTAACGCATTCAAATTCGCTTGTGTGTACGTGCACAAGGTTTAATGGTCATAATTACATTTTCATTTTCATTTATACGCAATCAATTTAATATTTTGTAGATTCTATTAAAAGCCGATGTGTTCAATCAGGGACAGTCGACTGTCCCTGGTTCAATTAAACCGCATTTGTCTTAGGCTTTCACAGAAAAGAGGCCAAGAGTTGAGGAAGGGTTCGGGAACATTTTGATTCATTGTAAAAAGGGTAAAATGGTTATTGAGACGTATAAGGCTGATCCGGAAAGAAGGGGGGGGGGGGGGGGCGAATGTTTTCCTCTCAGGAGGAATTGACTGGATATAAGACGCATATAAAAAATGTCTTTAAAAGTGAATATTGTCTAACAGTCAATGGGTGACATTCAAGGAAAGTCAATTTGAGGCCTATCCTGCTTATAAAAATTGTTGGTGGCGGAATCATCAACGATTAGTCGCGGAGGGGCGGATACCATTAGGAGGGATGCAAACATTTTAATCAAAATGTTCTATGTGGTACTTGGCGTTTTTTGGATGAGGGGTGCAGAGGGGCCATGACATTTAGGGATCCCCCTCCACCAGGTTCCGCTGTCTATATGGACTTAATGCATTATGTGTCTAATGAAAATGCTCTTTATAAAATTTCCATCATATTTTGCTATTCTGATTTAAAAGTGTAGCCATTATTGGGTACACCAATGTAAACATTTACGCCTATTTTTCATCTTTCTCTTCTCTTTTCTCACATACATTTTTTTATACATAATTGTATATTTATTACATAGGCCTATCGTTAATTTGTGGATATGTTTAATAAGGTCTTTAGGGATTTTCATCACTGTGTTGGCGCTTTTTGGTTTTCGTTTGACGAATAATGATACGTTTAATAAGGCATCGTTTAGTATTGCTAAATAGAATGCATTTATCGGGTAATTGTTTGCATATAAATGAATTCGAATGCACGAGATGACACGTACCGCGATCGCTTGTGAATTTGATTGCAGTAATATTTAAAAGCGTGACAAAAACATTACATTGATTGCTTATATTGCGAACTAACATGAGCGCATGTCTTGGTTGAATGCGGATATTACTAAATAGAATGCTTTTATTTGGAAATTGACATTCATTCTAAAACGTTCAATCAATTTAGCGCGAATTGAAACTACGTATTTATTAAATAGAATGCTTCAATTTCTAAATTGATCGGGAAAACCTATATACTAGCTAACGGGACACATAACATTAGTTTAATATAAAAAGCAATGGTGAAGTTAAAATATTTCTGATCTTTGAAACATGTTAATTAAATACACACTTTCACCGATGCGATAGATGAAACTCTATTTGTGACGTTTAGAAACTTATATTACCCAGTTTTTAATTACACCTAAACTCGAACCCATGACCGCGATGGACAATAGGACATCATTTTGAAATCAATTCCTACCGATTTAACGCTTCTGGGGGTTCTGGGGACGAGAGTGACGTTGTATTTATGGATGTTGAGAAGTTAATTTCATGACAGAGCGAAAGGCTACATCGGCTTTTAGTGTTGAGCGACCTTGGTCCGTAACACACTTAGTGTGTAATTTGATTTGTAAAGTTGGAATTAAATTCTTAGAGGTATGAACGTCTTTATTACCCGGTAAGTTACTTTCAGGGGAACTGTATGTACGTACACCCCCCCCCCCCCCCCCCCCCCCCCCCCCCCCCACCCCGTCCGTCGTAAGCAGACAGGTACTCGGATAAACAGAGATTCACGTATTATGTTGATTATTTCAGAATATTTGTTTTTCTGTACAGTTGATAGTGTTTTACTTTTTGGTAAAGCTAGCTAAAATTTCATCTGTTCAGATTTTGCTTTGACGACAAATATTTTGAGCTGAAACTAATCAATTTAGTCAATCAACAATGATCAAGAACACAAAACACTAAATCATCAATCTATTCAATATTTAATCAACTATGAAATACATATCATTAAATATTATATAAATATTTAAACAGTTTCACCGTCGAAAATAGGAAAGAGACAATATCGGAAAACTGTCTCGCCCGGGAATCGAACCCAGAGCTTCTTGCTTACACAAGGCAAGCGCCTTATCCATCGGCCCACAAGACCTAGCATGGTAAAACACCTGAAATTTAACACCTTGCGATCACGTATCCCAGTCTCCTTGCCACCCATAGTAGCTAGGGCCTATACATGTGAAATAATTGCTGTCCTCTCTGTAGAAGGTAAATACATAGAAATTATAGGCATTCATTACGCGACGGGTATAAAACAAATATTATATAAATATTTAAACAGGTTCGCCGTCGTTAATAGAAAAGAGACAATACCGGTAAACTGTTTAGCTCGGGAATCGAACACGGGACGATTAAATTAACACATTTGTTAAGCATCGTCTTTAAATGCAAGAACTTAATTTTATTAAGAAATAGTTTCATCAGGAATTCAAACGAAGATTATGAATTTTTCATAGAACAAGACGGTAAAATTCCATTCTTAGACACCCTCATTGTCAAAAAACCGGACGGCAGCGTAAAGTTATTGATATACCGGAAACCTACCCACACAAATCAGTACCTGAACTTTGAATCAGCTCACCCTCTCTATCACAAACTCGGCGTCATAAGAACATTGTTAGACCGGAATGAAAAAGTTGTGACGGAAGCAGCGGACAAACTAGTTGAAGAAGAGACCATCAAATCGGCACTTAAAACGTGTGGCTACCCGGAGTGGTCTTTTGACAAAGTCAAAAAACAAATGTCCAATCCAAAATTGAGACCCAAAGTCAACAAAAAGACGGCTGTCACAGACAAGAAATCGGTCAATTTCGTCACCCTCCCATATATACAAGGAGTCACTGAACCGGTTCAGCGCATACTGAGGAAGCACAATATCAGTACGGCAGTAAAACCTCACACCAGCCTTAAGAAAATCCTTGTCCACCCCAAAGACAAGCTTGACAACGATGATAAGGCGGGTGTCGTGTACGAAATCCCCTGTTCCAATTGTGCAAAAACTTACATTGGCGAAACAGGTAGAAAGTTCGGCACGAGAAAGAGAGAACATAAAACTGAAACTGCTAAAACGAGCACTCGCAATTACACTCGGGCAGCGAGAAAGGAATCCCAAAGTGCAGAGTTGAAATCCTCGGTAGCTGAACACGCAGCCAAAGAGAACCATGTCATCCAATGGGAGGAGTCAAAAATCATAGCCAGAGACGAGACCAGAAACACCAGATGGATTCGCGAATCTATCTGGATTAGGAGGAGAGGCGGTAACAACCAACACAAGCACCTTATGAACGGCGACGAGGGGGCTTACCAACTCAGTCACCTTTACGACCCTCTGATCCAGAGTACGTCATCATCATCATCTGATGACGTCATCATCAAAAAACAGACTAGAAACACTAGCTCTGGATCAAACACAATCCACTGAGGAAGACAACAGACAAGTTGTTGAAACCCGTATGGAAAAATAGTAAGTTTCCATTCTGGAATTTTTCTATGAAAAATTCATAATCTTAATTTTATTGACTGATGTCATTAGATGTATACATTTAAATCGTAGCTACCAAATGAGAAGGTTGCTGTTATTCCATACTTTTAAAACCAACCACAATCATTAACCTCCTCGGACCTAAGGCACTTCCTCGACGGTTCATAATCAATAAAGCTGGGTGTAAAATGATTCAGCGACTAATATACTAAACCTTTTCTTAATATTATCTTAATATAAATGTATGCTTAGATCCAAAAAGGTACACTTTGTACTGTAATGTATTATTTAAAACATTTCTTAACAGTCAAGGTGTATTCATCTTTCATAGCCTCTTGTATGCCTCATTTTACAGCCTCCTAATTAACTTCAGCAAGATTCGCTATCGTATATTAAGCAAATAACTTTGTATGAGAAATCGAAAAAAAGATCTAAAAAAAGAAAGTTCTGATAAGATTATTCACTAGAAGCTAAATATATTATATGGTCATGTGTTTTAAGCTCGCCTCCTTTCGCGTTACACACGGATTTTGGCTTTCGCGACATGATTTTAACTTTACACATTTATATTTGCTTGTATACCCCCCTGAGGTAGTAAAAGTATACATTTTCTGAAGGGAAATTGCATGAGAAAACCAAATATGCCATTAAAATTATAGTAAGACCAAGAACTAAAATGGTATGATCGGAAATGTTCGGAAAAATATCATAGTTTTTTATTTTCAATTTGAGATCCATATATTTGTTTTACCTACCCCTATCATTATTTACTTTACATATTTTAATTCCTCATGAAATTACCCATTAGATGATACATAATTGTCAAAGTTACTACGTCGGTATGGTAATTATACCGGCTAGTGAATATCTCCAATTGTTATTTTATATATTTTTTTAGAATTTTCAAACATATTTGTTTAAGGATGAACCCTTCCCTGATATAAACCGCGTTTCTGAATTCCTCTAGTTACAAGCTTTCCAAAAATGTATACTTATGCTATCATAGGTAGAAAACTTTTTCTGTTATAGCCATTTTTATAAATCCGGTAAATTGAGGCTGATTAGTCATGTTGATTGTGTAGCGAATAGGAAGAAAGCTGATGATCATGGTCTTATCCATAATTAATTAGTTGTTACAAATAGTTGACAAGTCTGTTGAACCACATACATAAAGACTACTAAATGTCCTTTAAAATGGGACCAAAATGGTGTTTGTAACATTAGGGGATGACTAGTTATTGTAAAAAGAACAAAGCATGGGATTATCCCCATTGAGTTTGTACAGGCGGCACCCCTTCCAGCGGCACCCCTTCCAGAACCACCCCTGGTCCCCAAACATCAAACAGCTGTATATGATTGTGTCTAATTTATGTGGAGGCATTTCGGATGGTTGCGCAACTTTTCGTAATATGGTTCAGCAGCTTCTATCATATCCAATACAATCTGTGGAAGGATTTGCTCTTCCGTTACCGGGGGTTTCTTGATGCCCACTCCCCAACCAGTGCTGCTGCTGGCGTTCGACATCCACTGGTAGCTAAATTCAGCTTCTCGCACGGACTCTGCTATAGACCAACTTTCAGGAAGACCTTGATCCCATTGAAGCAAACCATCCGTGTAACGCAGCCCGACTGATTCGCAGTACTTCTTGATCATAACCGCAGGATTCTTTATAACATCTTCCGCCTCAATAACGACTAGATCTTGCTTGAGGTTAGTTTCGATATGGTCTGCCAAGTCGCACAATGCCTTGTAGATGTTGGTATCACTTGATGGCAGCCAATCCTTCAGATTCTGAATGTCATCACCTTCCATGCGACTTATCAGTCGATAGTATGATTTATAGACACCGGTTGGCTTTCTGATAAGGATCGAGTGCCGATAGCCATCAGGAATGACATGATACCTACCATCAACCGCGTACGCTAGATCTTTAACAAAGATATTCTTGTCCGTAGTGTCAGTTTCAAGCCACTCTTTGACAGCTTCAACAGTATACAGTGGCTCAGCTGGCAATTGATTCGCGGGTTTCAGACGACCTTCTGGACCAAAGTGTTCCGCGGTAGCATAGGGTTCTAGGTAAGCTTTGACATCTCCATTAGCACTCAAAGATTTCATGAATACTGTTGATGTAGAACGTGGCACCGTCCAAGCTATCACTCTAGCTTGGGATGACTGCGGAGCATCAGAACCGTTAGTGTCTGCCATGACTACTGTTTTACCTGTAATGAATGCGGAATAAAGAGATAGATGATTTATTGAGCAACGTAGGCATGTTTCACTTGATTTCATTTAGCGTATCTATTTATATATTTATAAGTATATGAATATATTTATTTATTTATTTCGCTAAGATACACGTTATGGCGAAATAGGTTTTTGTTATACACTGATTATTACATTAGGGCGAAAAGAGTATTTCCCCCCAATGGCCCCTAACGTATTTCTTTCATAAAGTATAAGGTTTATTCCGTTATAAATAACCAAGGGAATTCATAAGCTAATTAGTAATACAAATTAATTCAAATATTTAAAAAAATTGCATAAGTTGTACTACAGGCTGTGTCTAGCAAGTGACTAAATAATATTTGAATACATTTGCATAATTGACTAATTTATGGTATTGTTAGTTAATCCCATGTATTTTTCCCCTTACAATTCGCTATAGGTGAATATTTATAAAACACACTGTACACCCTCATCCCCAGCAGGCCCGTAAGAAGGGGGGGGGGGGGGGGGGGCGGGCGATGGTGGCGGAAAATTTGTACATAGATGAAAAAATTTCCCAAAATGCAATATTCTTTGCTACAAGCTTGTTTAGAGCCAAAATGTACCTCGATCGTGCAAAAAATAGGTGCAAATTCGAAAATCTTTGACTCACAATTTTTGTTGTTTTGAAAACGCCCCCCCCCCCCCCCCCTTGAAAAAAGTGTCTTACGGCCCTGCCCAGTACATGTATTGAAAAGACTAGGCGGTCGTTTACATCTCTAGACTCTAGGCATTCTGAGGTCATATTAAAAGCGCTATAAGATAGGGTTGTTGGAACAGTGGGTTTTGGGGTGAGCTTGAACAAATCACTCTATGGCCATGTGTTTTGAACTCGCCACCATTCCTGTTGCATGTCCAGATTTTTACGTTTTACACTATCTGAGATTCGAATTGGGCTATTCCAGATAATAATGAAAATATCGGAATTACAGACTTTTTCCCCACCAATTTTTCAAAGGAATTCCATACCATTTGGCACATGTTCTTGGAATTCCAGACTTTTTCACAATTTAGACCCCCCCCCCCCCTATAGAGGACATCGGAATTCCAGACTTTTTTCCCACCAATTCCATACTTTTTTTTAAGTTGGATCTGGAATTCCATACATTTTTTGAAGTTGGATCTGGAATTCCATATACTTTTCATAGAGAGGGAGTCATGGAATTCCGGACCAAAACATAAGTCATTATCATCTGGAATAGCCCATTATCATATCGCAATAATTAATAATTCTAGCTCCCATAAAAAGTAATATTTTCTGAAAGGAAATCTGACAAGGAATCCAAATATAATATTGGAATTTAGATAGGACCTAGTGCATAAGGGCCATGTTGTGATTAAGAATGTTAAAGAATATCTACTTTTTTCTTCATATTTTGAATAAAGCTCAATAATATTTGTATCCTATCCCAATCATAATTTTACTGTGCATATCAGTTCCTCATGCAATTACTCATCAGAACATAATGGTTGTCAAGTGTAACTTGTTGAAATATACTATATCGGGAAGTGAATGAGTACAAACGTTTAAATTTCATATTTATTTGAGTTAACAAATATGTTTTTGGGGTATGCACCCTATCCTGATTTGAACGCCATTTTTAAATTCCCCTATTTTGAGAGCTTTCCAAAAATGTATTATTTTGCTATCATCGGTTGAATACATTCATTTGGTTATAGTCATGTATTTTAAACCCATGAATTAGGGCAAGTTCACTGTGTAGCGAATAGGGAGAAAGCCAAGGACAATGCAATCGATTCATGATTACAATTGTTACATAATAGTTGACAGTTGGAAACGTTAGTTGAAACAGAAACTTATAGAATATAAAACAATCTGTAAAATGAGAGCAAAAACATGTTTGTACCATATAGGATGAGGAGTTATTGTAAATTGAAACTAGAATTGGGAACATTTTCTATTTTCCCCATAGAGATAGTACACAGCGCCACCGCAACCGCCACTACCCCTGACTTTCTAAATAGAATCAATCATATCATAATCACATCATAATTTGTAAAGAAATGCCTTCTTTTTAATTTCAGATGTTATACGTGAAGATTGACTGAAAACCAAAACAAATTCCGTTTCTCATTAGCATTTGGTTCTTCTATCTACATCACGCAGCCTCGGTGGAGAAATAGGCAGATTATTGATAGGCCTAACTGGTAGCAACAACTCATCGGTAGATAGTAAGATGAAGAATTGGACGCTTCAATGATTGATCAAAATGCAGCCCAGCATACACATACCTGTCCCTCTATCCTGCGTGTTTAAAACCCCAAGTGTGGAAATGAAAACTTTGTTTCATTCGGTGTAGCGCTCTTAGGGAGCGATCGCTATACGCCAGGGGGCGGATGGAGGATATTTTATTTTTTTGGTGCAATTTTTTCATCACCCCCTTCTTGAACACAGAACAATTTCATGCCCCCCCCCCCTCAAGTATTAAAAAAAATCAAGCCCCGGCCCCCCCCCCCCCCTTTTATTTGATGATGGTACAAATGATGGTATTTTAAATGTGTGAAGTCACAATTTCAACAAAAAAACATAAAATATAGAGTGTACGGTATAAAGAAGTGAACATTATTATTAGAAGAACATCAACATGAAGCTTCACGATGACACCTTGCTTTTGTTATAGTACAGTAACATCTCAGTGCCATCCTACTTGACGACATCGTCGGTATGCACAAAACAACTTAAACCTGCAGGTCTATCTATGAAGAATTCAGGGTGTGTCAACAGTGGTGTAGCTAGGTTTATCATATTGGGAGGCAAGAAATGAAAACGAACCGACCAGATTGTTGTGACTAAATAAATGCGCGCGCGCGCAAAAAGAAATTACACTTATTTTTGCTATGATTGATGTACATTTTGGCTCTAAAGAAGCTTGTTCAATAAAAAGATTTAATTTTTGGGAGATATGTGCGCGTAGTGCGCAAATATTTTTCATCTTTGTACTTTTGACCATCAAAATTTCATATCCCCCCTCTGTGCCTGTCGCATATAAAAGGTTAAACATGTGTAGTGTCCTATACTGATCTATTTTAAGGACTTCAAGGGTAGATCTTATAACCAACCATGCACGCTAAACAGTCAACATTATTGTGATGTGTTAACTCTACCAATTTGTTTTTAAGTAACTCTAGTTTATCCAATCATAGCTTATTTATATTTGAGTTTCAGCCAATCGCAATATGGCTATGATATCATTTTTTATTCTTATGACATGATATTTGGTGCAGTCATCTTCTGACCATCAAGGGGTTAAGACCTATAAGGTTTTGGTAGTTCCTCACTCTGTGACTACACTGCTGGAAATTAATAATGCAGATTAATTCATGGTGATACAATGTTACAGATGAGAGAATGCAACTAAATAAATCTATGGTGATTTAGTCTGGAGTTTATATGCCACTGCCAGTGAGAATAATGTAAAGTTTATTTACAAAGGATTCATGTGTAAGTAAATTCTTATTGTATAATATTTTGTACTCAATGAAGCAGAGATTTTGTATTCAATGTGATAACAATTTTGATATGAAACAAAACTTGATTTGTGTTTTCAATTATGTACGTTGTTTTTAATTGTGTAATGCATTTTAATGATACACAACCAGAGTTACATCAACCAGTGTTTATTTGTAACTACTGTATGTAATGCATAATGATACTCAAAATTCATTAACCAATGTTGGTTTATAACTGTGTAATGCATTTTGATGATACACAACATGAAAGGTTCCTCAACATTGTTTATTTATAACTGTGTAATGCATCTTGATGATACACAACATGTAAGGTTCCTCAACATTGTTTATTTATAATCATTGTGTAATGCATTTTATATGATACACAATTCAACCAGTGATAGTTAATTTGCTAGGATCATAAGTTATCTAGTCTTGTGTGTTTCATAACTTATTATCATTAATTGTGTTCGTTCAATATAATTGAGTAATGTTTTAAAATGAGTTATTTGATATATGCTACATAACTCTCACATATAATTAGGACTGGTATTCATAAAATTCACTGTATGTTTTCTATACAGCCGTAAATAAAAGATAATGGTTTATCTAACATCTAGTACTGTAAAACAACTAGAACTGTAACAACTAGTACTGTAACAACTAGAACTGTAATAACTAACTGTTGGAGCAACTATCGGCGATAACCGTCCCACAGTAATAACAACACTAGGAGGTCCAAACAAGGAGGAACAACATTACAAATAGATAGAACTTTCGCGAACTTGATGACGACGGTACCGTGAGTGTTTACACGTATGCAACACAACGAAGTATACTAACGCGTGCGCAAGAGCTCTGGGTGTACAATTCATTGGGATAATATTATTGTATAACTGTATGTATGATTAATCGGGTCATATGAAACATTGTGTATTGTTATTGTATATATATACTGTTATTGTCATTATTGGTTCAAGAAATAATCATGATGAATAAATTGTGAAATCTATTTACTGTCTTTTTTATCTTCTTGAATACGAATTCATCATAACAGCTTAGTTAACATGCCACACTGTGCCTATTCCATCTTGCACGTGACAGTGCCAGAATAAAATGTCATGTTCCCCCCTTCATGTTAACAAAAAAATCGTGTCCCCCCTGATTTCCTCCATCCCCCTGGCGTAAATAGTGATCGCTCACTAAAAGGTGTATGTTCCCATCACCTTTTTTTTTGGCTATGATAATTACTGCCATTAATTGGTGGGTTAATATGCAACTCAAACTTTGGAATGCGACAATTTTAAGGATGACCTTTCATGTAAATTAGAAAACATATCAAGTTGAAAATCGGGTCAGCAATCAGAACATCTACCTTTAATCGTTATCGAGTAGTGGCGTAGCTAGGGTGTGCATATTGGGGGTGGGGGTGGGGTGGGGGGGGGGGTGGGGGGCGAGAAATGTAAAAAATGAACCGACAAGATGAGGCTGAGTGAAATAATGCGGCTCTAAACAAGTTAATTTGCACCAAATATTATTGCATTTATGGGACTTATATGCGCGTGTTGCGCGCGAAAAATTTTCATCAGGATACTTTGACCATCATAATTCCATGATTCCTCTGGTCAAATGAACCGACAGTGCCAATCTCAACCTACACGACGTCAATATTGGGGGGGGGGGGGGGGGGGGGGCGATCGCCCCCCTCGCCCCCTATGGCTACGCCGGACGCCACTGCTATCGAGAGCAATGTCTGATGTCTCTATAAAATAATAATATGTTTAAGTTGGAACCATATTTTTCTCGCGAAGTGAGTTTGATACTATATTAGATAACCTGTACTGGTACAAGTTCAGCACGCTCGTTGCAGAGATCAACTTATTTTCTGGCAAGGTCCCATCATTGGATATATTGGTTTGGCTCTCTAGGTATAGTGTTAAAATAAGGCCACCTAAACCGTCAAGTACCCTTGATTTCATTTGTTCACACTTTCACCCATACAAGTTAACAAACAACCCTGTCAACCAATCATAACAGCTGATTAATAACTATTTCCAATTATCCATACGCAACCTGTTCACAATTTTGCAGATATACTTATAACACGCAAGGACCACATCTCCGTCTTTCTGCACTTATAATAAGTCTTTGGTTTTGATGAGTGATTGGTACTTCCAACTAGTTTTGTATGTACAAGGAAGGGTCAACGGTCAATACAATAAATTGTGAATTTTAATAATGGAAAACTACACATGCCATGGTAAATCAGGGATTGTCCCTGGATCATGCATTAGTGTTTCAATGGTGTATCCATGTAGCAACTAATAATAATGACTGGTTTGTGTATTTAAAGTGCCACATTATTATGGCTCAAACTTAAAGATTGCAATTGGAAAGTTACTAAAAAAATAAATTATTTATTATAATTTAATCATTAATCATTCATTAATCATTAGTTAATTATTTAATAATAATTAATTACTCAATAATAAATTGATGATTGATAAGTATTAATAATTCATATATGATTTATTATATTATTAATTAATACTTGATAATTAATCATTGATAATTAATTAATTTGATACTTAATTAATCATTAATGAATCATAATTAATTAATTATTAATCATTAATTAGTTATCCATTACAGTTGTTTTTGCCCCTGGTTGACTTTGATGTGATAAGTCTATTCTTAATTAGATACAAAATATTCCTATTTGGGACTTTTAACTCAAATGTTCAGGGAGTTTGTTTATGTAAACAATCATGTACAATATAACTAAGACTCTACATGTATGTTATAAAAACAGATCTTGAAACTTGATTTCAAGGAAACTGAAAGTGTATGTTTTATTATGACACAATTCTCTTTAAAATACTCTTCCTTTATTTCTGCTTGCATTCAAAATTAACCCCCTCTAAGCGAGGATTGTGTTTTAACACTCTTCTTGTTAGAGTTACAGGTCACAGTGTATTTTTAATACCTTGTCAGTATTTTATTTAGGACTGAACATGTACTGTGCCAGCTGCGCATGGTATGCAACCGAATTGGTTTCACTGGTAGCGCAGTGTTGCTTGCGCGTTCGTACGTACTTAATCGGCTGCAATGCAATATTCTCAGTCTCGCCCATTTACCAGCTCAGTTCACTTTCATCAATTCAAAGTATTGGATTGATCATGGATCTATAACTTGTACATGGATAAGACTTACCTTACTATAGCTCCACTATCCCCGCATAAATAGAGCTAAATATAAACTAGATAAGGCTATATAAGTTGTATACCAATGAGCGTGTGACAGGAGGCAGCTACGAAGCTCTTTCTTTGCATATAATATTAAATGCATGTACATTGTATATTGTTGATACTATCATTGTCTGAAGGTCAAAGTCCAGGGTACGGTATACAATTATATACTGCCATGAGAGACTCTGGTTAAAACCATGGGCCCAAGGTGACTGCAATAGTGCTATTTTTCTCGGCAGAGTATAATACTACTCCCGATACTACTTCAGTTCAGAAACAAATCTGTACTGGTACAAGTTCAGTACTCCCGTTGCAGAGATCATCTTATTTTCTAGCAAGGTCACATCATGGATATATTGCAATTGGTACTCTAAGTATAGTGTTAAATAAAGCTACCCATAACCGTCAAATACCCTTGAATTCATTTGCTGACAAATTTCACCCTCACTATTTGCTATATAAACCCGGGGGGGGGGGGGGGGGGTACTCGGATTTGGTTTGGTCGGGGTGTGCCGCTGGAGATTCAAAACCCCTACCCATTTATAAGGGTGATTTTGGAAAAATGGGTACCCATCTTTAGGGGTTTTGCTTCATTTTAGACCAAATTTTCGCGAAAATAGACCTAATTTTGGCAAATTTTCGCGAAAATAGACAAACAGGACCCATGGCTAATGATGTCTCATGAAAAAACGACCCACTTGAGCGGCACGTCCCCGTATGCCTTACATACGTGAGTCCCCCCCCCCCCCCCGGATATAAACACACAACCCTGTCAACCAATCATAACAGCTGATTATAACTATTTCCAATTATCTCTACGCAGCCTTTTGACAATTTTGTAGTCATATACCATAGGCCTATCATATGCAATGAACAATTTACTCACATCCGGGGGTCAACGGGTCATGTGAGATTTTAGTTTCTAATTTAATCTTGGTGACAGTTTTATCATGGCCTGGTTGTCAACTACGACATGTAGCCTGCCATGGGTGATAGGGTGTATACCGAATGCAATACAATATATCACTTTCATAAGTGCAGTTGCTTTTCTAGAAGTTTATAAACTCATGAAATGTATGTATGTATTGATTCATATTAAGAATTAACCTAATACATTGAATAATAAACATATTAATTAATCAATCATTACGTTTATTAATAAATACAATTGTTATTTAACTTAAATAACTAAGTAAATAAATACATTTCTTTAATGAAATTAATTCATATTAATTCATAAATTAATAAATTCATCAATGAATATTCAATTATTGATCATTGATTATTGATACTTAAATTAATCATAAATGAATCATAATTAATTATCCATTACTTTATAATTAGTTGTTTTTGCCCCCGGTTGACTTTAATGTGATATGTCTTAGTCTATTCTTAATTAGATACAAAATATTCCTATTTGGGACCGTTAACTCAAATGTTCAGGAGGGTTTGTTCATGTAAACAATCATGTACAGTACAATTATGGCCATAGATCTTTTCTTCTCAAGGATCTATGCTATGACTGAAAGTGCATGTTTTGTTATGACACAATTTTCTTTATATGATACTCTTCATTTATTTCTGCTTGCATTCAAACTTAAACCCCTCTAACCGAGGATTGTGTTTTTAACACTCCGCTTGTTAGCTGAGGGGCGCAGCCCGAAGCAAACTAGCACTATTATTCATTGTTCATTGATTGGTTAAAAGATTTTGCTGTAAAAGTCAAAGAATTCAAACTTACCCGCGACTGGGCGCGACATGAATACTGTGTTAATATTTGCTAGCCGTAAATAGTCTTTTTGGGAGCTGTATTCGATAGTACTTTTTGGAGCCGTAAATAGTACTTTTTGGAGCCGTTAATAGTACTTTTTGAAGCCGTAAATAGTACTTTTAACCAATCAATGAACAAGAATATATGAATGACGTATATAATACATACTGTTAGTGTATGCTCGCTGTAGCGGGACCGCACAAGCACAACATCATTACGCGAATAGCCATTTTAGTTGAGCCTTCTTTTTGTCCCAATAGGCGAACTATTTCCTGTTTCCATGCCCCTTTTTTTAAAAGCCAACCTCCAGCCATCGGATCACAATTAGGAACTACAGGTCTCATCGCAATATATTTATCATGACGCTCAAATAACTTGTGCTCCAACTTTATAAAGTTTTCGGAAAAAGTGGCACTTTTCAAGTTCATATACAATTGTAAATTACACACCAGTAGACCATCAAAGGCAATAAATGTGCTTTAAAAAAATGCATCACAGCATTTTTTGTTACGGCTCTACATCTAGGCTAAATTAAGTGCTTAAATAATAAGGTTTCCAATGAAGGGGGGTGTCAAAAATAGAAATAGATTTTTAGGCTATTTTCAGCAAAAAAGACCATTTATTGGGCAAAGATTAAGTGCTTAAGGGGGCTGTGGACTCTCAGGTACAGCCTCCGTAAAACTGCCGTTACTTCTTCAATATTCATTTAATCTTTATTAATGTATACATTTTTTTGCAGAAAAGGGTTCATTGAATCCAACCATGATAATGAAATTGACCATTTTGGAAAAAATTATAAAAAACATGTTTTTTGACCCATTTTAGGTTTGGAAAAGATAACTCAAAATATATTTTGTTAAATTTTGTCATACTAGTTTTATGATAATCCTGATAACATTCCCCAGGAGCGTTTTTTTTTTAATATCTTATTTTTCATATTTTGAGTTACAGACCAAAAAGTGCCAAAAAAATGTGATTTTTTTTCCCCCCAAAATGGTGATTTTCATGATTTTGGCGGTAAAAAAATCACATTTTTTGGCACCTTTTGGTCTGTAACTCAAAAAATAAAAAATAAGATATTAACAAAAAAACACGCTCCTGGGGAATGTTATCAGGATTATCATAAAACTAGTATGACAAAATTTAACAAAATATATTTTGAGTTATCTTTTCCAAACCTAAAATGGGTCATAAAAGGTGTTTTTTTATTTTAAAAAATCCAAAATGGTCAATTTCATTATCATGGTTGGATTCAATAAACCCTTTTCTGCAAAAAAAACTGTATACGTTTATAAAGATTAAATGAATAATGAAGAAGTTACGCATTGTTAACATACGTTCGCATTGTTAACATACTTTGAATCCAAGATGGCCGCCAAAATGGCCGCCTAAAACATAGAAATAGCCAATAATAACAGCATATTTTGTATCATATTCATCAAATAATTTAAGGCTACCAGATGGACACCAATAACTACCAATTGGTCAGAAGAAATTAGCAAGATGGCTACCAATATGGTCAAAAATAGCTGATTGAACCTTCTAGTACATTTTCGCTAAATACCAGTATAAGCAGATAAGTTAGTGATTTCATGGAGATAATTATGGTGATAATTATGGGCTTCAAAACCCTACCTTATATTGAAATATCCAAAAGGATCATCAAGCAGTCTCATTCGCGACCAAGTATGCATAGGTAGTTGTCTGAATTCATCAATGACCTTATTAATCAGATATCCTTTATATTACTTACTTAAATGATTGGGGTCATAACGGTATCACTCGCGGTCTGTAGATGATCACCTGTGGTAATTAAATGATCACTCGGGGTCATTAAACGATCCGTTTGGATCATTAAATGGTCATTTTGGGTCATAAAATGATCACCTGGGGTAAGTAAGCGACCGTCCGGATCATGATATGATTGCTTGGGGTCATTACGCTATCACCTCGTCGTCGTTCTATGAATCATGGCTTCCTTCGATAGCTCCTTGTATTATCACCTTTTCTAGATTGTCACCCTCTCGTCTAGCAATATGTCCAAAGTATTGTAGCTTGTTGCGCATGATCTTTGTATACAGAGAAGTTTGGTTCCCAATCTGGTTTCTGACAAATTCATTTGTCTTATGCTCTTTCCATGATATTCCTAGCATCTTGCGCCAACACCACATTTCAAAAGCTGATATTTTCTTTGAATCTGCTATTCCGACTGACCATATCACCTAGAGTTTTTAAATTATCAAATGGTGTAATGAAATGATCACTCAGGATCGCATTTGGTCATTAAACAATCACTGGTCACCACGGGTTATCACATAATCACTTGGATCGAGTCAATACATGATCACTTGGGGTCATTAAATCATCTCCTGCTGTTATTAGATGACAGTTTGGGCGGCTTGAGTAATCAAATGATAGATTGGGGCCATTGAAATATCACTTGAGATCATTAATGATCACTCAAGAGTCATTACACGATCCATTTGATTCATTAAATGGTCAGTAAATTGGGGTCATTGAATGATCTCCTGGGGTTAAGCGACCATCCGGGTCATTAAATTATTGCTTGGTGTCATTAACCTATCGCCTAGGGTCATTAAATGATCACCCGGGGTAATGAAATGATCACTCAGGATCGCATTGGGTCATTAAACAATCACTTTGTGTCAATGGTCACCACGGGTTATCACATAATCACTTGGATCGAGTCAATAAATGATCACTTGGGGTCATTAAATCATCTCCTGCTGTTATTAGATGACAGTTTCGGCGGCTTGAGTAATCAAATGATAGATTGGGGCCATTAAAATATCACTTGAGATCATTAATGATCACTCAAAAGTCATTACACGATCCATTTGATTCATTATGGTCAGTAAATTGGGGTCATTGAATGATCTCCTGGGGTTAAGCGACCATCCGGGTCATTAAATTATTGTTTGGTGTCATTAACCTATCGCCTAGGGTCATTAAATGATCACCCGTGGTAATGAAATGATCACTCAGGATCGCATTGGGTCATTAAACAGTCACTTTGTGTCAACGGTCACCAAGGGTTATAAATTATCACTTGGATCGAGTCAATAAATAATCACTTGGAGTCATTAAATCATCCCCTGCAGTTATTAGATGACAGTTTGGGCGGCTTGAGTAATCAAATGATGGATTGGGGCCATTAAAGTATTACTTGGTGTCATTAATGATCACTTGGTGTCATTAATCATCACTCAAAGTCATTACACGATCCATTTTATAAATGACACGATCCATTTGAGTCATTACATGGTCAATTGGGGTAATTGAATGATCACCTTGGGTTATTAAGCGACCATCCGGGTCATTAAATGATACCTTGGTGTCATTAACCTATCCCCATAGGGTCATTAATTGATCACCCGGGGTAATCACTCAGGATCACTTGGAGTCATTAAACAATCCCTTTATGTCAATGGTCACTTAGGTTTACTACAATATCACTTGGATCGAGTCAATAAATGGTCATAGGTGTGTGTTAGCTGACGGCTCGGGTCATTAAATGGTGAGTTGGGGTCATTAAATGATCACCCAGGGTTATTCAATGATTAACTTTTTCGGCGCCATCTTGGTCATTTTAAAATATTAAAAATATTACATTTTATAGAAATATAATGAATGCTGTTTCAATAGTTTTTGCGGTATAGGTATTACATACTATTTTCAAAATGCAAAACACCTGTTTTAGGTCATTTAACATCAGTTTTAGAATGCGATAAATATTAAAAACTTTCACAGAGGTGAGTCGTTTATCTAAAAGCATTAGTCTAGCAGTTTAGAATATGGTATATATGACGCACCTACGCTATTATAAGCTATTTTTACAATTAGGGAGGCCATTTTGGCGGCCATCTTAATTTAATATATGTTAACAAAGCAAAAGTACTGGATATGAGTTACTAGTGATCTAATACATACATACCATTGTTAAAAGTATACTTTTATCATACATTTTGTTTGATATTATGTCCTTTATGAAAATGACCCCTTTGGCGGCCTTTTTGGACGCCATTTTGAATATCCCTAATAGCATATCAAAAATAATTTTTGCATCACCCTGAATGGGTTTTAGGACCATTAAAAGGAAGTTAAAAATGTTGGTTTGGGGAGTCTTGGGGAGTGCACGGAAGACCCCAACTAGATACTACGCCTCTAATTCACTATATGATTATATAAATATATATACCATTGTCAAATAACCCTTGAATGCCCCTTTAATGTTAAATTTCACCCGATTTGTCATCATAAAACTATCTATAAAGGTCATAGACCATGTCAAACTAGTTTGCTGATTTATTCAAACATCGCGTGACAGATTAAGCAACTAGCGAATATAAGTAGCAAATAAAACGACAAAACTGAGAAAAGTGCCCTTTTGTTCTCCCCTGTGCCTTTATTTTCTTTATATTTTAGCAGCTTTAAATATGGACTTTTCCTTTAAAAAGCAATGAACCAGGTCAAATTAATTACTGGTGGATAGTACATTGTTCAAAAATATGAATTATATCAACAACAACAAAAAATTAGATTTTTGCCCCAAAACGGTATTTTTATGCTGAAAATGGTCTAAAAATCAATTTCTATTTTTGACACCCCCCTTCATTGGAAACCTTACTATTTAAGCACTTAATTTAGCCTAGATGTAGAGCTGTAACAAAAAATGCCGTGATGCATTTTATTTAAAGCACATTTATTGCCTTTGGATGGTCTACTGCACGCTGTCTCCAGTTTGAAACAGAATCGTTTAATTGTTTTCAATTATAAAGAAAGAAGAGAGCTGCTCTCTATTCGAAATTAAAATTAGAATGATCGTGTCATGAATGAAATAGTCAATAACTTCCCAGAGTCGTTGAAAAGTGCCACTTTTTCGGAAAACATGATTTGGGTAAAATGTGACTGTTTTGGGAAAAGTAAACATGATATTGAAAAAGGGAAACTTGCGTGGGTAGCC
Organism: Ophiura sarsii; assembly: GCA_035610835.1. Classification (NCBI taxonomy): domain Eukaryota; kingdom Metazoa; phylum Echinodermata; class Ophiuroidea; order Amphilepidida; family Ophiuridae; genus Ophiura; species Ophiura sarsii. Next base: position 53,320,485 of record CM069445.1, on the reverse strand, counting down.
AAGCGTTTCCTCTTTTCATAAGTGTTTTAATATATCAAAACCACGTCCAATTCTGCGTGGAGTTGTACAATCTTGTACAAAAGTGCCACTTTTCTGAAAACACCAATTTGCGCAAATGTGACTATTTGGGCAAAATAAACACCCGGGAGTAAACATGATCTTGAAAAGGGAAAATTGTCCATGTGTAAGGCAAAGCGTTTCTCCTTCAGTTTGAATCTATCTCAAAACGGCTTTATTACGAGGGGCCTTCAATAAATACCTGCAACCATTGAAAATCTCTGAACCGTGACATGTGTCGATAAAATAAACTCATATACTGTACTGTACCGAACTAAGTACTATCAAATGAAATATAAATTTATATGTAGGCCTATTAAGCGCCATCAGTGTATTCAGCAATACCTAGTAAATGGTATTTTAGTAAGTTAAGTTACCCAAAGTCCACCGATTTGCTCTTTTGATGTAGAGTAAATATGGTGAATAACGTAATAAACATGGTCACTAAATCGACAGATGTAACATGGCACTTTACAGGTATGTTGTTAGACCATGACATCATTTACCTTTATGTAAATTATATATAATAGCACTAAATATTGAATAGCCTTTTATCTCTTAAAATTAGTAAGATATTGATTTGTTTTATTTTAAATGATGGTAGTAGATTTGTAATAAGACTGTACTCTGATGACCTTTTTTGTCTCCACTATTGCATTTAAATCTGCCGGTATCGCCATTGGTTTTTTGCAATGTGTCGCCCATATTCCTGTATAATAATTTATAACAAAAACAAAACAAAGTAACTGTTGATGACAAATATTGCAGCTGTTTCACCTAGGTATACCGTATTTATTCACACAATTATACGAATTGGTTTATTACGTTCTCCAATAGCCATATAACTATGCATCATTGAAGCATGCAAACAAATGAGATTGTGTCAGTATGTGAGACAATATGTATGTACTCTAAATTAACATTCATAAACACATAATAAATGTTGAATCTCTGTGAACAGGGTGCAATTATATTTATCAAATGATGAAAACTTTATTACGTTATCCATTATAAAGTGGTTTCAGTCCTGACATAGAATAGTCCACATATTAAAATTATAACATTGGATACAGTGTATAATACTCAAGTACATCAATCATGAAAGTCACTGAATTGACGCCAACATTGACATGATAATAGACAATGAGGTTGGTTACGTTATCCTGTTTATTACGTTATTGGCGAAAGCAACAGTGCCTAATGCTAGCTTATAACATACAAAGCAATCAATGTAGACGTTAGCAATAGCTACGGCATTTCTTCACATTATAAACCCCATTTCGATATCATAGGTCCATTTTCAATGTTCTTAAGAGATCTATATATATATTATGACTTCAACTTTCATTTACAGCTTAATATTCATATTACTTATTACAAGATAAAAATAAGGAATTCTAACTATTCGTCGTGTTTTTTTCGCACTGTACTTTCAACGAGTATTCTCCATGTATGCCTGCGAAAAGGGCCTGCCACATGTCTTTGCTTATACACTCGTAGAGTGTGGCTGTATCTTTATCGATTTATTCGATAACGTAATAAACGATAACGTAGTAAACGTTTTTCGTACACATAAGTCCATGTAGACAATCTGGAAACAGCTAGCGAGTGCTCCACGTAACCACAGAGTCTATGTATGTATCAAATAGGTTTTTAACAAAAAAAAGTGTGTTTTGATACATAGTTCGGGAGAAATCTGAATAACGTAATAAACATCCTTAACAAGGTCGCAAGCTTTGCAGCATTTTGATTTTTTTTCTCAAGGTCAGACATGCTGCTAACAAAATTTGAAAATATTATTTTCCAACACCAATGTTCTTTTAGATTCAGAATATGTACATTTAAATGTTTAAATGGTAATTTTGAACAACTTTGATATTCTATATATCGCAGGTAACGTAATAAACATCAATATCTCGGACAGAATATATTAAATTGAAAGGTTAACATCCTAAAAAATGTGTATTTTTTTCTAACCATGGCATATCGCTATATGTTCCCTACAAATTAGGACACGTGTTGTAGAAAGTGTTGTACTTTTCGTATTGAAATTAATAAAGGCAACATTTACTTTTATGCTGCGGACATGGACATTTCGCTAATTTGGGGTATATGAGCGCAAAATTTGTAGTGAAAACAGATCAGAAGTATAGCAAGTATAATTATTTGTCCATATAGAAAACATCGAGATCTATCCAGAAAATAAGTTTTTCAAGCAAGACAACATTGTATTCATTTTGCACTGTTTTCATGAGAGTTTACCATACGCTGTGGACAATATCGCAAGATACATGAGCGAGAACAACCTTGGAGAGCCATTACAATCGGCCTATAGACCTGCTCACTCAACTGAGTCTGCATTACTTAAGGTTAAGTGTGACATCATGGAATTTACTTCCCAGCGCAAGGGTGTGTTTTTGGCCCTATTGGATCTTAGCGCAGCCTTTGATACTGTTAACCATAACATCTTGTTGACCAGGCTCGCTAATGAAATCGGACTGCAAGGCGACGTGCTGAAGTGGATATCATCATATTTATCTGGAAGAACAACTCGTGTATGCATTGATGGTATGTTCTCTGAGCGGCTTGATCTGAAGTATGGCATACCGCAGGGATCGATAGTCGGCCCACAACAATTCTCTATTTATACCATTCCTATCGGATCTATTCTAAGGAAACATAACCTGCTTTACCACATCTATGCAGATGATATTCAAATTTATACTTCCTTTGATCCGAAAGACTACAACTCCATCACCTCCGCACTTTCCCGGATATCTGCTTGCATTGATGAAGTCAAATCATGGTTGACAGTAAATCGCCTCAAATTCAACGAGAATAAGACCGAGTTTTTTGTCGCTGTTGCCAAGCACCTTAAGCACCACATGCCTCCTGTGACACTTCGCGTTGGCAGTATGATCATCTCTCCTTCTGATAGTGTGCGCAATCTTGGCATCATGTTTGATACTTCCATGACTATGACTGCTCATATATCATCTCTTTGCAAAAGTCTCAGTTTCCAGATGCGCAGTATCTCACGTATTAGGAGATTTCTTGATAAAGACACATGTCATCTTATAGTACGTGCCCTCATCCTTTCCAGACTTGACTACGGGAACTCTTTGTTATTTGGATCCAATTCTACTGATGTCCAAAGATTGCAAAGATTTCAAAACTGGGCCGCCAAACTGATTTGCCTTGCCGTAAAGAGAGATCATGCTACGCCTTATCTTAAAGAGCTGCATTGGCTGCCAGTTAGGGAGAGAATAACTTTCAAGATTCTTGTGTTTGTGTACAAATGTTTGAATGGCACCTCACCTGGTTATTTAACATCATGCCTCTCTCCCTACCAACCTGGACGTGCAAGTCTTCGCTCGGCATCTGACATTACTCGTCTATTTGAGCCCAACTCCAACAAATTGCTTCAGTCTGCCTCTAGTCGCACTTTTTCCATTTCTGCTCCTCACATCTGGAACACTCTCAATGTCACCATCAGGGAATCGAACTCTTTAGGTATATTCAAGAAGTCTTTAAAGAATCATTTATGTCCAATCTAATTTGTCATTCTGCCATTGGTTTTCAGGTTTTTGTGTTACTGCTTTCACTGTATTTTACATTGTTTGCTTTTTCTGTTTTTTTTTTTTCCCACACGCGCTGCGTTCTTGATGTAGTGGCGCTATACAAATGCATTTATGTTATGTTATGTTATGTTACTGAAGAAATTTTCTAACAATGTTATGTTGAAAAACTGTTTCGCGGTTGGTAACGGCGAATGGAAGCATTTTTAAATACATTTTTATAAATTGTTAACCCGTATAGCAAAATAAAGCTATTTTATGCAGCATTTTTTCGCTTTAGGTTCGTTATTTATTTATTTTCCGACCATGATTTTTCATACTATTTTTAGACGTTTCGATTCCCCCGATTGACGCGTTGAAATTTGAATGAATAAATTATAATTATATAACCTCTTCATTCCCCCGAATAAGTGTAATCTCTACCCCACCCGAATGACTTTAGTGCTGGGATGCCTGTTTCTTGAAAACATGCGCGCGCAGCGCGTGAATTATTTTCTATATGTTAAGTTCTGGCTATAATCAATGTATATTTTGGTTTGAGATGCATCTGGCTTTTAGAATGATATTTCTCATACTATTTGTATAAGAATTTGGTTTCGATTCCCTCGACTGACGCCTTAAAATTTAAAATATATAAAACCTTTTAATTCCCCCGAAAGTGGTGTATTTACCCGAATGTTAGTAAAATGTGGACGGTATGATCACACGTGTGCGGTATGATATTGGTCAAAAGTTTGCAACAACAGTGAGGGCGGGCGATATGCTGCTCGGCTTAAAGACGATGCCAGACACGGGCTCTTTCACGAATTAAAGGTGTATGTTCCAATCACTTTTTTGGGGCTATGAATTTTTTTCTCATCCAGATATTTTGATATCAGAAGCATCCCCATATTTTTCTCATTATGTCTGTAAAATCTTAGGGGCCAGAAACGTTCCATTTATATATTATAGGCTAAAATGTGGTAAATTACTGCCAAAGGTGGTTAACCACCAACCAGTCCGTATAACTACTCAATGGGCAAATGTTTCGCAACCTTGTGCTTCTAAAAATAGAACCATTGAATTACGCAACCTAAACTCTGGAATGTGATTATTTTAAGGATGACCTTTCATGTAAAATAGAAAACATCAAAATGAAAATTGGGCCATATCGGAACATCTACCTTTGACGAAGGACAAACAAACGGTTAACGACGAATAAAATTATAAACAAATTATTCGAAAATTGATATTGATCTGGAGTTGGTTATTCAACTCCATTGGTTATTTATCCAACTCCAGCGGTTTTAGGATGAAAAATAATTTAGTGCCAACATTAAAATCCCTTTTTTTACATTACCACAAACGGAGATTCAACATACGGCCATTCGTGTCCCAGTCTGCTCAGGTTATTTTTGGTTACATTAAAAATTATTATTTTTTATATTGGGCTATGTCGGGTCTGGCTCCTTTGGTTACTCACTTTGGTTACTCATTTTATCATTTATTTATCACATCATTAACTCATCATCTTCAAATGTTATAGGCTCCTCTGTTTTCCTTCCTTTTCTTTCCTCTTTTCTTTCCTCTTTTCTTTCTTCTTTTCTTTCCTCTTTTCTTTCCTCTTTTCCCCCATCCTTCTTAGGGGGGGGGGGGGGGGGGGGGGCTTTAGCCCCCTCCCTCCCCTGTCACCTGTGGCGCCGCCGCTGATTAAGGTACATTTTTATAAACGGGCTTCTATAATACCATATACCACTGACAACAATTGCAATCCCCATTGCCACCTGCCACCGTTGCCACAGTCGGAAAGTTCTATTGAAATCGGCGCTGCCATATTTGCTGTGATCCCGGCCATCGATGCCACCAATTGTAAATAACAGCCATCAATATTAAAATTGGCCACCGATGCGCGCCGTACCAGTGCCAACCGTTGCAATCACAAATTACAATAATTGCCACCAATTGCAATCCCACCGCTGCCACCAATTGCAAGCCCATTGCTGCCACGTTCTTTTTATCTTCCTCTTATTGTCAAAAATGTCATCGTTTAATGTAAAGTGCAATCAAACTTCACATGGAATCAGGGGTGTGTCTTCAGCACCCCCCCCCCCCCACACCCGCCTCCCCGTGTTTGTGAATTTGTCAAACACTGTGCACGGCAGTGGCGTAACCAGCGGGGGGGGGGGGGGGGGGGCAGGGGGGGGGGGGCGGGAGCCCCCCCCCCACTTGGAACAACCCCCCCGCTTGCCCCCCCAAATGAAATCAAGTACGGCTGTAAATGAAATTTACAAACAAACTACACACAAAATCCCCCCCAATAATGACATCGTGTCGGTTGAGATTGGCACTGTCGGTTCATTTGGCGAAAGGAATCATGGAATTATGATGGTTAAAAGTACACATATGAAAAAATTTCGCGCGCTGCGCGCGCATATGTCTTCCCAAAATGAAATATTCTTAGTGGTACAAGCTTGTTTAGAGCCAAAATGTAGCTCAATCGTCCAAAAATAGCTGTAAAGTCGAAAAATTTTCGCGCGCTACGCGCGCATCTCTTGACACAAAAAATCTTAGGAGCCCCCCCATTTCAAGTCACTGCCCCTTCTTGCCCCCCCCCCTCTAAATGAAAAAGTCTAGTTACGCCACTGGTGCACGGTCTATGTAGCTACTCGTAAGATGTTATTCTTTGAGTGGTCGTTAAGCCAGGCAATTCTTACCGGCCAGCCGGGCAGCTGTTTTAAAAGTTACCAGTTAAGCAAAGTGTACCGACCTCTACATACAGCTAGCCCTGAATGGATTTTTTTGGGGACACCCTGTCTGAATGCCCTGCCCTGTCGAGGATTAAGTGAATATCGCCCAGCCCTATAAAAACAAAAACAAAACAAACAAAAAACATGGCCGATGGTAATGACGAAGACGAATTTCCGCTAATGAACGATGGAGAAAATAACGAAAACGACGAAGATATGTCATCGGACGATGAAGGAGAAGGTATTTACCGCTTAAAGTAGGGTGTAGTGCTGTTTTTGATGTTGATTGTTACTGTAAACTGTAATCCTTCGAATTAGATCGGACGAGCAAAAAGCTTCCAAATTTGACAGTCTTGCATTTGCAATTTGCAACTCCACAAAATGACATCTCGTTTATAACATCTGATAGTGATAAGAACATTTTCAAAGTAAAAAACGAATTCCTGTGTCCCTGTGGTCGCGTGAGTTGCTCTCCCTTATTTGAAAAGAAATATCAATTTTTGAATATGGCCATGCGTTTTGAACTGGGCCTGCAAATAGGTGGAGTTGTGACATCGGCACATCAAAAATGACATTGTCTATTCAATTTCTTGTATAAAGATACCACCTACATAGCTAAATTTGGTATCAAAATAAAGCTCTTATGCAGGGCAAGAAGATAAAAGTATTAGCATGTGTTAAAATGTTGTCATCTTTTGTTAATTAATGGCTAATTAACCAACATCAGGGGTGGAGGAGAGTCCGGCGCAGGAGAGTCCGGCGCAGCAAATTTGGCATCTACAGTACAGTTCAGTGCAATGGAATGAAATTGTTGCATCTAATCTAAGTACATACAACTCTGGTAAATAAACTGATTTGAATAATTTAGATGTTTAATAATGGGTAATCACCTTAATTAATAAAGAATTAATCAATAATTACAGACCCGCAATGCATTGAAGAACTACATGTGTATGACTGGATGGATATGTACCGACGCAGCGTCTTTTACCAGCACATACGGTTAGGCAAAGTGATCATGGTATGGGATGCATGAGTGATTCTATTGAGGGGATAATGTGATCAATACAAAGTATGAACCTTTGTCTTTCAAACAATACACTTTTGGATTGTTAGATACCTTTGGTTATGTAACGTCATTAACATAAACACAATAGGTTTCAGACACTGACTGAAATCTGCCAATTATTTGGCTGGATATGTAATATGTTGAATATGGGTTGATTGATACATTTGCGTATATCTCGGCAGTGCAAGCATAAAAACAGATAACACTTGGCACATAGTTAGAATACACACTTATCTCTGTTTGACATTCTTTTTTAGATCTGAATGCCTTAATACGAACAAGAAGGGACCATCTTAAATACGCTTTTATTTAGCAAAATCCACAATAATATACCTTAGAAAACAACAAAGGATAAAGAACAATAGAGGGATTATAATTTAATAAATTGTTGTGGGATGTAAAGCAATAATAGTGGGGATTTCAAAAGGAGCTGTTCATAAAATTTCCTCAAACCATTGAAATTATATGACGATTACTTACACAATACATATCTAGTAGCTCTAAAGATAACAGTAATAAGAGAGGTTGTGGCAGCCATCTTTGATTGATACATTCCTGTATATCTTCATTTTGACTATCACAATATGTTTACACATTGATTTAAACATTTTTCATTATTTCTGATTAGAATTTGAAGGCACAGTAAGCTTTTATCTGGTAAATTTCATAATTTTAGCCATTTTGGGCCCGTTTCAAAATTATCTGCCGTCTGCGCATGCACATTTTTTCTGCAGGTTTCATGCGAATAAGTTCAGATAATTAGTTAACTATCATATGGAATCTTCCAAACTGGTTAATTGCTTGAATTTTTCCTAAATTGTTTGATTTTCCGCCATATTAGTGATTCACTGACTGGGCATTTTTAAATAAAAATTAGCTATTTGAAATACTGATATTTGTATACCTTTTATTCAATTGCTTCTCCTTACTTTTTCCTCTTATACTACACATTCCAAATTACACAGGGATTAAGGTTATTGTCTTTAGTATCATATTTATGCGGAAAAAAAAATCGGGATTTACCTGCTTCTGATGTCATGTTATGCAATCTTCTTACCACATGCTTCATAAAAACAATTCAAATTTCCCGCCAAATAACTGATTTAGCAGTGTCCCAAATGTACTTACTTTGAGACAGTGCTATGACATTTAAAAATCCAAAAGTGTATTGTTTGAAAGACAAAGGTTCATACTTTGTATTGATCACATTATCCCCTCAATAGAATCACTCATGCATCCCATACCATGATCACTTTCATTATTTATTGACTGCCCCTCGTATGTCAGATTTTTTTCTTCGCAAAATGACATTTTTTCCAGCCCGGTGCAAAATACTGTAAACATTACCTAGATATAGAAAGTTATATATGCTTGGAAAGCTTTAACTGTCAGAAATTCAAATCTGCAATAATTAACCTTGTAGGGTATGCAGAATTTTTTTCATATTTTCTTTTTCTCAGCAGATTTTTTTCATAAATTGTTGACCTTTTCAAATTCATAACCTTCTAGGGGTTCATCCTAAGACAATTTTAATCAAAAAAATGTATACTTTTGTGGGGGTATTGCCTAGTATAGAAAAGTTATCGCCATTCAAATGAAAATACACGCGATATTCACCAATTTTAAGTTCGTCACACGAGACCGGCCCAACTTAAAACGCATGGCCATATGTGAAATCTCAATCATTTACAATGACTCATGTCATCTTTAGCGGCATAGTTGATTGCAAAATGCATTCCTGCAAAATTATGCTGAGTAGATGTAGTACTAACTGACCAGGTTATGTGGTTTATTCCGTTAAAGTACGTTGAAACGACTCCCTGCGTCTGATATACAACGCTTACCCCAGGTTACAGGTAATAAATATGCCTGTAACTCCAAAACTATAGCTCCTATGTTACAATATTAAATTACAAATTTGTAAAGGAATTTCCCCCCTTTAAATTAATTTGAGATATTACACATGAAGTTTTATTTCTCATTTTAGTATTTGGTTTTTCTACACACAACCTCCATGTAGTACATGTAGCAATTAGGCTGATTATTGATTGCCTGGTAACAGGTTGATAGTAAGGTGAGGATTGGGAATGCTTCAATTCATCGGTGCAGCCCATACACATGTGTCACACTATCATGCATGTTCAAAACATTGTCTCTAATTTTTCGAGCTACAGTATTAACTTATTTATTACCTGGTCAGTTACTTTTTTTGAGGACTGTAAGGTTTGATATTGTATATTTCAAAGAAACGCTTTGAAATACCTCAAATAGATACATGTGAGATATATCTTAGAAGGTAATAATATGAAAATACTGAATGCTAACTCAGTTATAGTCACTGTCATAATGCTACGGACAAAATTCAAGCTATTTCACTCAATCATGTTTTATTGTTTTTCATGGAGTGCTTCCAAATGATTCAATTGCGCGAACAACAATGCGTGCATGCGCATGACGATTTCACGATTGACCAATCAGGACACGCGGCCATTTTTGAAAGTGTTGGTATGCAATGCACTTCTGTGTTCATGCATGTATTGTATACATACGCACACATCGGTAGAATTTTGTCTATAGCAAATGACATTGACTTAAAAGAGCTCTTTTTCCTTCATTTATAATTTGCAGGGGAGGTAGGACGAGATCCAAGGTTTGGACCACTCAGGGCCCTGAGATTGGAATTCCGAGGACGAGTAGATCGAGATACTGTGAAAAAACGACCCACAAAGATAACTTATGATGCTTCACTACCAACTGCTCACTCAGTAAGATACCTAAATCTGTATACAATGATCAGATACAGTATACAGATCTACAGTAACTTTCGAACCCAGGCATGCAACAATTACTGTAATTTCGCAGATACTTTATTTCACGAATTTAAAATATCTGGGTTTTTTTGCGGGCATTTAATTTGGCGAGTCTGGAAATTTTACTGTTACTTTCAATGTAACATTGTCAGTTTCGCGAATCCACATCCCTCGCGAAATTCCCTAAATTAAACCCTCTCGAAATAAAGTGGTTTTACAGTTAACTGTATATATAGCGTGCCCCATGAACTATACCCAACCACGTAATTGGTGCAAGCTTTGGACATAAACGTATTTCCTCAACCCCATTCTATCTGAAGCCGTTATAATTAATAGCTCTTGCAGTGAATGACTCTAATGTGCCTTATCGTCACGGTTCTGTCAAAACCGTGTATCTCGGTCCGGCCCTTCAGCATGCATAAAGTAATGATGATGTGTTTCCCCCATCTGTAGTATAATAATAATGCTACATGTCTGAGCGCTAAAGTTCCTTTAACCCTAATTTTTAATCGTGTTTTTGACAATTAAAATATCAGGGGAGAATAACGGGTCACATTTTTGGGGAAAGATTACTGTTCGCCTGCGCTGGGGATTGAACCCTGACCACCTGCGTGGCGATAGACGACTTACTGATTGGGCTAACGAGGGAGATTGAAAAAGTTAACTTTTCAAGACCATTGACAGCTCGCCGGATCGTGCCACACGATAGAATCGTGAAGCACAACAGCTATTTATTGTGGCCTTTTGTGGCCTCTGGTAAGGTTAGGGTTAATGTTGAGTATAGACCAAAATGTAACAACATTTATTATTAAATAAAGATATGTGTGGCCCAAACTTTTTCTGCTTTTCTACAGTATCTTGGCAGTGATCTTGAAGAGTACAGCGGTCGGACTGTGTTGGATGATGACAGTTACATCACATTGCCTTTGCTACAGCTTCCAGGTGTAGTCCTCATCCCTGGACAGACTCTGCCATTACATCTGTTTAACCAACGGATTATATCCATGATGAAACATATCATACAGAATAACAGGACATTTGGTCTAGTACATGACAGGTAGGTGGTCAATATGGCCCTTGAATTGGTTTTTGTCGCTATTTTGTCAAAACCTTGTGTATCCATCTGGCCCATCACTCCATCTGCATGTATAAAGTAATAATTCCTACATCTTAGGCCAGTATGCTCCAAACATGTTCAAGGGCCAAAAAACACATTAATTTGTAAATGCTCTCTCCCTATGCATCTCTTTGCTAAGGAGCATCACTTATCAAATTATGCCTGTCAAGACTTAAATTTTACAACTTTGGTGAAAATAGATTCTGTATCGCCCACCTTAATTACCTTTACTGAGCACCGTTGACATTTCACCCTAGTGGGTGGTTTTGGGAATAAAACCATAAGGAAAAAAGGAAAACTAGGGAAGTGGAGGCTACCAGCATAAACTTGTTTAGGGTAAATATACTAGTAAGTATTGATCCAACAATTTAATTTATAATTTTGTATTTTTGCGATAGCCGTGAAAGAGTAACAGATGAAACAACCACAGTGACAATAGGTACAACCGCAGAAATCTTCAGTGCCAAAGATGAAGACGAGAGTGGGATAGAAACGATGCGAGTCAAAGCGATGGGGCGTCAACGATTCAAGATTAACGATACTTGGAGACAGTCAGATGGGTAAGGAAATAAGGGCATGCAAAACTCAACTCACAAAAATGTCACTGTATTTATCGTAATTGCATCAAAAGGAATAAAAAATGACGATCTAACCGCCGCGCTGTATGGATAAACCGGCCGCCGTTACACTGCCAACAAAAATTACGATGGTGTTTCTATTCTGTTTGCTATGTGGCGATCGTGGTAATTTTCGAACTCCCGGTTTGAATCGTGTACATATGACACACACAAACAGACATGTCACATGTAGTAAAATACACGGAAATAGTACATCCCTAGTGTGCTGTGTATAGGGTGGATCCTGATACGTTCTCTGATCCATCTAAAGCAAGCGTGTGCAACCTGCGGCTCGCCAGCCTCTAATCTGCGGCACGCGAAGCAATCCCAAAATTCCCATTGATGCGGCCCGTTTTAACCGCATCTCCCATGGCTACACAAAGGGCAGATTGATTTAGTGGTGTTCTCCCTTATAATTAGTAGGGTGACGTGCTGCATTATTTAGTAAATATAACTCTAGGCGTGATTGCGTGTTAATATCGCTAGTTAAATTGGCGCTTGCAGCAGCAACAGCGAGTAAAAAGAGGAAATTACATAAAGAGAAGCGGGTATTCAATGAGCAATTGGCTGAGGATTAGTTCTTCATTGAACAAAACAGTGCGTCTCTATGCTTCATTTGTATGGTGTCTATTTCCTGCTTCAAAGAGTACAATCTGATGCGGCGTTACAATTCCTAAGCTTCCCTTCCCCCTATTACCACTCGTCTGAACGTGTTTTGGAATGTGTGACATCACTGTGGCCCGTGAATAGATCTCAAAATCACAATGAGGCCCGGGTGGTAGAAAAGGTTGCACATGCTTGATCTAAAGTTCAAAAAGTTCAAAATGTTAAAACATATCGAAAATTTAATTTAAGTTTTTATTATCTTCAGGATACTGATGGGCAAAGTTCAAATTCTACCAGAGGTTGGCGTAATTGATGCTCTAGAGGGCGCCAGATTAGCATCTCATAATAGAACAAAAATGACACCAAGTTTACCGAGGGAAAGTCCTGGGCCCACAGGGGATGGAATGTCGGAAGATTTTCTCAGACAAAGGCGGAAGAGGAAACTGTCAGCCGCTAATTTTACATGGTGGCCTCCATGGGTCTACGAGATGTATGATTGTGTAAGTAGTATTTCAGTTTGAATATGTGATGCGATCTGTGAAAACCCGTCACATGGTGGCATTTTTCATATTGGAGATATTTATATCATAAGAAAGCTAAAACTGTGCTGATTACAGAACTGTTTCGATCATTTTTCTACAATTACTACAAAAAAAAGTTATGAGTGAATGATGATTGTGATGTCATCAAAAGCTACAAAAGAAAGAAATCATGAAAACAGGCCAAAAAAGATACACAACTCAATATAATAACATTGGTTACCGTATTATCCCTATTAAGCGCCCAGGGCGGTTAGCAAAGTCATTTTGTGTGGGCGCTTATTAAGTTACCTTTTTTAAACTCATTTATCGTAAACACTGTCGAATTCGGCGAGGTTGCACTAGCAGAAAACCATGTGCGATCGAAAAGTAAACTGTTTAACATTTTTGGGAAAAATCAACATTGTGGCGTCGCAGTGGTCTCACTGTAGCCACATTATGTGACGTCAGGCTTTACTGGTACGTTAATTGAAAGGGTGGGCGCTTATAAGTGATCGTTTGTTGGTAGTCATTAAGAAAAACGGGGGTGGGCGCTTATAAGGGCATGGGCGCTTAATAGGGATAATACGGTAATAATAAAAGTGACTTAAGTAAGTTTTTGAAGGTGATGGCACAAAGTATTGGAAACTAATAATTTTTTTAATTTTTTTTTATTTTATTATTTTTTAATTTTAATTTTACCCATAATCCTTAGTTCACATTATGGCCCTTCAGCATGTATAAAGTAATACTTCCTATGCACAAATCATTGTATTGATATAACAGATCCTTCACGAAACTCAAAAATTAATAAACATACACATTTTGTTCTTGTTTTTGAATATGCTATAGGGTGCCCTGATGTACCACATTAAAAATGAATTGCGGAGTTGGTATGAAGATTCCATGAAATTAGAGAAAGTTCCATCAAATCCAGTAGGTATGTTGTTCCTATTTCAATGCACTTGTCGTTTTCACGCCATTCAGGGCAAATGTAACGTTATACATGGCACCCATATAATAGTCTTTCTTGTCCACTGACATGGAATGGCGCATATCATTGTCTTGTAAAGATGCTAAGTAGTCTACTAGTCAAATATTCAATTAATTTTGGATAAGAATCTTGTATAGTACGCATGCGTAAATAACAGGTCGTATAGGTATAGCGCCATCTATCAGTGTGTTCCCAAAAGAGTTAACGTTACGTGACCGGTGGTTTTTTAACAGCCTTTCAAAATATGCAAGGAATTTCTGTCAAAATAAACAATGATGCTATGATGCATATTCAATTGTAAGTGATAAAATTAATTTCAAAGTTATAAACAAACAATGACATATGAATAACTCATATTTTATGCTTGTAATAAAAACCATCAAGCATGCAGTTTTTATTATAATTTTTGAAACCGCACAATGTGTTAGGACTTTTTCCAGCAATTCTGTGTAAACTTCAATTAAGTCTATACCTAAGCAGACGACAAAAGTCATCAACATTCCAGCTACAGCGCCATCTATGAGGCTCATTCCCAAACGGTAATGTGTAGCTTCCTATCTGAGTTTCAGCCCCATATAATTGGTGCCTTTTGATATTTTGGTTTTGTAATCCAGCCGATCCCTGGGTTGATTTAATAGTGTTGACATCCTGTTATTGGTGCAGCTTTACCATGGAGCACTTTATGCAAGTTACATCCAATTTCATCAAACCTATAACAAACAAAATAATATATGTAAGGAGTGGAATTAAATACTAATTGAAACAAGATACCATGCATAGAAAACACCGGATAATAACATGTCTATCTGTGGAGTCTCATCATAGCGGAAGCCTGAGTGGTAAAAGGTTTCTTGTTTTGCTTATATTAACTTCAAAACAATGAGGGTACATGAGGATTTTGTATTTTCATAAAGATAGTTCACTATAAAATGATTATAACAATGCACAGATCTTCCCTCATAACAGATTTTTCTTACTGGGTGGCTCGTAATATACCATTAGATGATAGACAGAGATTAGGACTGTTGGAAATTGACTCAGCTGTACAGAGGCTACGGAGGGAGCTGGATCTATTGAAACAGGTATTTGCACAGGAAACTGTTAGAATATGATTCTTAAACATTTAGTGCTATTTAACCATAACCTCCTACCCACAAGTGAATTCTTTTCAACGACAAAAAGCGCGGACAAAAAGTTGGGCCACGTTCCCGGGGCTTGAACCAGAGACAAATGCCGTATCAGTGCGCCAAGAGGTCAATCATACTTGCTACTCGGCCAACTATGTAGCATGGGGCCATTATTTCATCGAAAAGGTGCAACACCAGCTTACACAGCTTGCACCGTGGCCATTTGTGGCACGGGGGGGGGGGGGGGGGGGGGGGGGTTAGGGTTTATGAAACCATACATAGACAAATTTTAAAAAAGAAAAAAAATCAGAAAAAAAAATCCGTTAACCCTAACCTCCTACCCTCATTTTCCAAGATGTTTTTTTTCAAAGACAAAAAGCGCGGACAAAATGAGTGGACCCTACCCCAGGACCTCTCGGTTGAGAGACGAATGCCCTACCAGTGTGCCAGGGGGGTCAACCATACTATGTAGCCTGGGGCCATCTTTTCATCGAAAAAGTGCCACTCCAGCTTACACAGACAGACTGCACCATGGCCATTTGTGGGACTGGGGGTGGTTAGGGTTAAAGGAACACCTAAATCACAAATTCATTAGAATGCAAAATTGTTTGAAATGATCAGAATGCCAAAAATGTATATGCAAGAAAATCACCACTATTGTCTGATTAATAGCATATACGCAGCTAGGACATACGTGATTGATGCAGCAATAGCGAGGGTGCTTGTGCTTATTTCCAAACTCAAGTGGTTGGACGCAGCATACGGAGTGTGTGTGTGTGGACACGCATTGTGCAGCATACGCAGCACACACTGCTTGGACTTGTTTACGCAGTACGCTATTCCACAATTGTCTGTTCAATCATTAATTAGACTATAAATAATTAGAGTAATTAACCCTAACCATGCAAGGTCTTTCTGAATGATGACTATCGGGAGTGTGTCAAGAAAACATCCAATCAGGACCTCTAACTGAAGGAGGGAGAGGGACAATTTTGGAGGTATGTCAGTATTTTTTGGAAAATGTGTGAGCATGCGGAAAGCGCCACTCTTTCTACATATTTTGAACCAACCAACACGGAGAGATACACAGCTCCAGTGCGCGGACGCAGCTGCCTTCGTTCTTTTTTGTGTAGTTCCAAAAAATACCGACATACCTTCAAATCCCCCCCCCCCCCCATTATGGAATTAAAAGATAGGGCAATACATTTCGAACTGGATCTAGTTTTATAATCTATAATTTAAAAAAGATATGGGTACAGGAAACTTGTTCAAATTTACCCAGATATGAATAAATTAATACTGATATGATCTGAAGTATGGGTATGATACTTCCAAGTATAAAATTCTATCAAAGGATCACAAATTCATCAATATAATGAATTGACTAGAATACAAAAATTGTATGTGCAAAAAGATCAGTATACTACAAAGATCTACCTCAATAGCTTTCTTAATGATTGCAACCAGGAATTGCCAAGAAACCTTTCAACCCAGGGGCTCTAACTTACGGATTTTATATTTTCATTTTCAAACCCAGAGGGGCGTTGAACCCCTGAAGCCATCTATGGGCATATTAATGGCCGAATGAATAAAAACTAACAATAACTTTTCCTTTTTCTTGGAACGCCCTTCATTTTTCATCGTTTCCGGCTACGATCACAACTGTGCACAAGTGTTTACAACCCCAGGGGCTCTTTAACTTAAGGATTTTATATTTTCATTTTCAAACCCAGAGGGGCGTTACCCCTGAAGCCACCTCATGGGCAAGTCAATGGCCAAATGAATAAAAACTAACAATAACTTGCCATCTTTTTCTTGGAACACCCTTCATTTTACATCGTTTCCGGCTACGATCACAACTGTATACAAGTGAATACAACCCCAGGGCACTTTAGCTTAAGGATTTTATATTTTCATTTTCAAACCCAGAGGGGCGTTGAACCCCTGAAGCCACCTCATAGGCAAGTCAATGGCCGAATGAATAAAAACTAACAATTACTTATGCGACCTTTTTCTTGGAACGCCCTCCATCTTTGATTTTGTCCTATGAATGCAATTACATTTGTAAACATGAAAATATAATATCTTCCAGGTTGCAGAGCAATTTGTTTCCTGATTACTTCAAAATCAGATTTTGAAAAGAAGTTGTCGGATAACCTGCCAGTTTATTTTCCGAGATTGGTTTTCTCGTTTTTAAATAGAATGACACTGTAAACGCTGTTTTACAGGCGCCGTTTCCGGCTACGATCACAATTGTACACAAGTGTATACAACCCAGGGGCTCTAACTGAAGGATTTTATATTTTCATTTTCAAACCCAGAGGGGTGAACCCTGAAGCCACCTCAGGGGCAAGTCATGGCCGAATGAGTAAAAACTTAACAATTACTTAAAAGCCCTCCAACTTTTACTTCTGCTGGCTCGAGTGCTGGCAATAATGATTTTATATGTAGTATGTTTAAAAATATTAATTGAATATAACGGTGTTTTTACCTTTGCAGTGTACTGTATTATTATGCAAAGTGTGTGGTCAACACATCGGTAACAAAAGTGATGTATTTTGGTAAGTTGATTACAATAACTAAAATAATTATGTGATAATTCTTTTGATACAATTAAAATGTCTATTTTATTGAGACATTATAATAAATCAACCTCTAAAATTAAAATAACTCACATTGGCCCTACCAGTATGTTAGCTTCATGCAAGAGAGCCAGAGTTAGTCTAGGGTAAAGACTTCATTGAGGGATTATACAGAATAAAGCTTATAATCCCTGAATGAAGTATTCAAGCTAGAAGGCTGCGACAAATCGCCTGTCCGATAGCCCAGGGCAACCATTTTTTTGTCCGAGCTAGCTGAACCACAGGACATGCTGCCCGATCGGGCAATACAAATGCTCACAAGTAAGCATAATAAAGTCGCCAATTTGGCAATAATATCCTAAGTTTGTATTCAGTTTTACCTTTGTAAATGTAATGAAACACAAAGATGTACCCATATTACTTCTTTAATTCCCTTCCGTTATTATTTAATAAATAAAACAATGCCGCTCGTAGCTTTTCATTCATAAAAACAAGAACATTGCTATCAGAGACCGCAATTTCGGTAATCGAAGGCTTAATGCACATACCCCCCCCCCCCCCCCCCCCCCCCGCCAGGGTGCTCAGTGTAGAAACTTATGGGTATGTCGGTAATTAGATCATGCTTTATCATTGTTTTGGGGATACCATGAATATTTGTGAAAGGTCCATGACCCTGTCAAAGGCCAATGCAACTTGTATGATGATGCCTCTTAGAGCACACAAAGTATGGTCTTTGAAGAATATCTATTTTATTGAATAGGAGTGTGAGAAACTATAGTCCCAACTGGAACAGTATACGCTACTTGCACAGTACAGGTGGAGCCACAATGAAAGCCCACACTGCGTCGGTGGTTTCACGCAGGTGTGTGCACGCGCGCTGATAAGAGGGGAGAGCCTCTGATTCATTTCATAATGGCGATTGCGTGCAAGTAGCGTATAGGAACCACAAACAGGATACCAGAAGGTGTACAGAGGGATGATTAAATATGTAAAATGTAATCAAATTAAACTTGATTTTCTTGAGTTTGTTCCCAAGAAATCATTATTTGATTTACAGGGTGAGTCAAAAAAAAGTTTACTCAACTTCAGCGATTTGTTTAGAAAAAAGTATTCGTTTGTTTTCAAAACAATTTACTACGATATAAAGACAAATTAATTAGCTTTAATATGAATTTTATCTGGTTTAGATTGGTTGAGGGGAACTTATTTTACGCTGTTTTGAATAAAAGTGACCAATTTAACGTCCGAACACGCTTCCAGATCTTGACCATTATATTTCATAAGATACAACCAATACAAAATTACAATACCGACAGCGAAAGGATCAATTCCTTTGCTATGAAATGATTAAAGTGTGGTAATTGTGTCATAAATAGGCCTTTAAAAAGCTGTCTATTGTTTTAATCTATTAGGAGACAATTTTGAACAAGTCTATTGTCTACTTAATTATTTTATTAAACAAGATGTGTAATGCTTTACATCTAATCCTAGTAAACATTATTACGCTCGTTAAGCTTGAAATTAAAAACCGTGTTTTTGGTGAAAAAACAGCTCCTGTACAGAAATTGTCATATTTACTTAACGGTATCATCAAATAGCGTGATTTTTTTTCCAGATGGTAGCAAAGAAATGGGGCAATCATTTAAAGTTTTGTTTACCTTGATTTTGTGGTCAGAAATATTTTTTTCAATTTTTTCAATTAGGGTAAACTTATTTTTGACTCACCCTGTATGTATTTTCAGAAAGGCCAATGTAACTTGTATGCATGTTTGTGTCTCTTAAAGTCTATTTTATTGAGTTTGTATCTGACTGTTCCCAAGAAATCATTATTCAATATCTGTATTTTCAGTATGTCTTTGGATGGCCCCATGGCTAATTATGTTAACCCTGGGGGTTATGTTCATGAGACGCTGACTTTGTACAGAGCACAGAATTTGAATCTGATTGGCAGACCGTCAACTGAAAACAGCTGGTTCCCTGGGTAAGGAAGTAGTAAAGATAAGTCAAAGTTGAGTGTAAAGCCTACTAAAAATAGTTGTCCCTATCCAAATATGTTTTCAGTTTCATACTGCAAACTATTTTACTGGCGACATAAAGCTTTTATATCGACACTTTCAGGAAACCCTGTACCACCATGAACTGATTCATACCTGTAACCTACAGTATACATTTTTGTTAAACCATAAGGCACCAAATCCAAACATATGAAATCTTTACAATGTTCCAAATTCATTTAATGCTGTTGTTTGCCAATCTGTGACTACCCATTATTCTGTAAAATGCTAATGGAAAAGGTTAAACAGTGTTGACACTTTCCATGCGGCTATTAGTTTTTCCATAAATACAAAATAGATATTTCATCAATCTTTCCCACCTTTCAAAGTCTTATCTCAAATATTACTGAACCATTACTAGGCATGTTTGTTTTTATTTCAATGCATTTCTCAAATGATTCCAAATCTGGTGATGAAATTCAATAATTTTTAACTATTTTGTGAAATTTGGAACTGTCGTCTGCAGTTTAGTGCCGCATGGAAAGTGTTAAGGGTGAATCTCTAATTATTCAGTTGGTGAGATCGAGTTTAATGTCATGTAGAATAATAATCCCTTCTTCCTGTAGTTCGTTCACACATATACAGTACATGTTCTTGTACTATGACCTGACCTTTTTTTTAAAGTCAGGTCAGAGGTTGTTCTTGTTTGGTGCTTAATTTTCTATTGTTGTTCATATATTATGCCATATACCAGCTATTGTAGCCGTGCACAGCAGATGAAGTACTGATACAAAAATAAAGCAATAAATATATAGGTTTCCACAAACCTGACTTTAATATGCTAAACAAAATGTTAAAACTACACAATTTTAATGCACAATTTAGATTGATTGCCAGCAGCTTTGTGATTCTCAATCCGTAGACCTTGTATTTATATTTTGTAGAGATTGTTGCCTTCCATTGATATTCCTCTTTTTTCTTTTCTCAGATATGCATGGACGATACTTCAATGTCGCCATTGCACAAGCCATATGGGTTGGAAATTCACAGCCTCCAAGAAAAAGCTAAAACCGCAGAAGTTCTGGGGACTGACCCGCTCTGCTCTCACATCTGGACTACAAGGTGATCCTACATCCATGATGTAAACTGACATATGGGCAGGTGTTGGTTTCAAATCTGATTTGAATTTACTATTATTATCATGCCCGTAATATCATAAGTGAAGGATCAAAGATCACTGCTAAATGAAATCATTTCTCTATCTTGTCAGTGAGTATGTAATCTATGGCATATACGCAATATATCTAGTCAGCGAGACTTTACCATGATTGCCAAAACATAAGTCACACTGTACCAGTCACTCCAAAGTCACACCACACTAGTGCACTGTGCGATACTGGCGCATTACAGTGCGAGTCCAAAAGAAGTTGTGCAAGAAATATTTCCCCATAAAATCAAACATGCTCATTGATCACATGGGCTGTTTTCATCAATCGCATTCACCGTTTCGCACTTCTTAGCAACACATTTTTATACCAAACTAGCTCTACAATAAGATCTGTGATCGGTTCATTTTATTATTTATCGACAAGAAAATTCCAAATATAGAATCTAGAGACCCCTATACTATTTTCGTGGAAATACCAAACATAGCTTAGTTCGCTGGTAATAATCTGTACATACAGCGGAGCGAAATTTGGGGGTATTTGATTGTTTCCCAAGCAACATTTAAGACATTTCTTATGATTTTTTGATAGGCGTGGTCCAGAAAATGTTATTTTTCTGTTATTTCCGATCGATATTTGAAACCATAACTTCGCAAATGTGTACAAGAAAGATTGATTTTTTTGAATTATGTGAAAATTCCAATTTCGCAAAAATAATCCCTTACTGCTATTTTTAACTGTATCATCACAAACTAGAAAATGCCAACTGTACAATTACCGGTTCGTGGTGGATGGTCACATATGGAAAAAAGGAATCGCTGAAATGGATCATTGCTATCAAGAATTATGCCTGTTTTTTTAAATATAAAGAACCCATTTTGGGAGATGTCCACAAAATGCTAAATTCGTTGAAATTATAAATCTAATCGAGGAGCAAAGAGTTACATATTCACAAAGAGTCATCAATATAAAATGCTCAAAAAAAGTGTGGAATATTTTTTCTAGCACAAGATTTTAAAATATTGTGTGATATGTTCATTAAGTGTTATATAGCCATGTAAAGCTGATGTGTTCATCTATATCCAATTTGAAGCAATCCCTTGTTCCTGTGCTCAGCCACATGCTTGAGAACATGAGGTCGCAATCTGAAAGTGCCAAAATCAACACTATTTTGTGCTTAAAAATCAATAGATCACTGTAGTGGTCAATGTAGCACTTCATTGAACAGATGACAAAGATGTTCTTTTGAGCACGAAATAGTGTTGATTTTGGCACATTCAGATTGTGACCTCCCCATGTTTTCAAGAAAGTAGCTGAGCACTGGAGCAAGGGATTGCTTCAAATTTGGTATCATTGTAAAGATGAACACATCAGCTTTACATGGATATATAACACTTAATGAACATATCCCACAATATTTAAACATGTTGTGCTAGACAAAATATTCCAAACTTTTTTTGAGCAGTTTATAATTTTCTCTTTGAATACATGCTTCATTGGTTTGACAAATTTGTTTGGGTCTCTTTTGAAACAAATCTTCATTCCCATACAACTTCTTTTTGACTGGCACTATATGACACAGGCACCAATTCGTTACGGCAATTTGCAATTAAAAAAACCCCGAAAAAACAAACGTTTTTGAACAGCTGTCAGAATTGATAAAATCTCAATTATTGAGACATTTCGAATGACATAGTGATTGATAAATTCGTTATTGGGTTCAGTATCAGTATGGTACAGTAAATTGTGCACCCAGTGTCATATCAGGTTCAGCGTACTCTTTTAACCAGTATGACATTTCATGCATGGTTATTTCCTGTACTATACCTCCGCTTCACTTACAGGAATATTACTGGCACCATGTGTGACTAGGAATAGGAAGTTATAGCCATTTCCCCAGTGTAAGATATAGGGACGATTGCACGGAGGGTCGTTATTTAGTTCAAATCCTCCAGAACAATATACAATACCAATCAACTGTTTACTGATATTGATCCGAGTGATTGGTATATAATGTACTACATGCTTGCATGAGTTGTTCTGGAGGATGATTAACACTAATGACCATCCATGTTATTGCCCTACATGTATAGGCAAATCTGTGTGCACAAAAATGAAACAAACTTGAACAAAAGTGACGTATGTTATTATCAATGTTCAATACTGTACAAGTGGAAACAATATGGGATTTGAACCCTAAGCCTTCAGATACATTTTTAACACTTCGATACCAATTGTCCTCATTAGCTCAGTTGGTTGAATGTCCGTCTGGAGTTTAGGAGGCCGCGGGTTCAAATCCTGGTCACGAAAGTTAATTTTTAATTTCCCTGATCACCAAGAGGGAATGGATTAAAGGTGTATGTTCCGATCACTTTTTGGGGGGCTATTATTTTTTTTTCACATCAAGATATTTTGATATCAGAAGAATCCTCATATTTGTCTCATTATGTCTGTAAAATCTTAGGGCCCAGAAATGTTGCATTAAGAAATTATAGGCAAAAATGTGGTGAATTACTGCCAAAGGTGGTTAACCACTAACCAGTTTGTGTATAACTCAATAGGGGCAAATGTATGTTACCATGTAAAATAGAAAACATCAGGTTGAAAATCTGGCCAGCAATCAGAACATCTACCTTTAATTATTGTCAGCGTACAATGAAATTCTGAAAAGAAGGTGTCATCTGAAAGCTAGCATTAATTATGTACAGTAATGTGTTTTTGCTCTAATCAAAAAATAATGGGAAAGGCTGTTATTTTAAGATACACTGAGTTTAAAAGAGAACAATATCAGAACCCACATTTACAAGTATACTTTATTATCATGAACACGATATCATGGATGAGTGAATGAATTTACGAGCTTTCCCTCAGGACTTCTTCTAAGACCCTGTACACACTAGTAAAAGTTCCTTCATTGCATGAAGCGTTAATGAAGATTTACTAATGAAGGTGCATAGTGTGTACGCTCTTCCCTTCATTCAATGAAGCAAAACTAATCTTCATTTGATGTAGCAAAAGAGGTTCTTTCAATGAAGATACATGTTAATTTAATGAAGCGATTTAGTAATGTGTACGCTCTATATCCCTTCATTAACTAATGAAACTCAACTAATGTTCATTGAACTAACCAATTTTATAGTGTGTACAGGGTCTAAGGTTAATGAAATGCTACTATACTAAGGCTAAAACAAAAGTTAATACTTTGTCTCAGCGACCCGCACTGATTGCTTTTAAAATGAGCTTTCGCATCGCAGCAATTTAATTTTTTGTTTAAATTTTATTTTTCAACCAGTTGGTTTCGCCGATACTCGGCAACTTTGTGACTGAGAACACACATTCAACTAACTTTGTGAAGTTAAGAGATAAAGAGAACACAAGCGTGCAATGTGCATTGATTATATCTAATTACTTTTATTAAAAAGGCAAAAGCAAAACTGTGGAATATATTTGGATTTTTATAAAATAAGAAATAAATTAAATAAATCGCATAGGATATAGCTTTTTTTTAAGAAAAAAGCAAAGAAAAAAGCACAGCACATAGCGTTTTAGCCGAAAGGTGCTGAGACGAAGTATTTTATTTTTTTGGCCTATTGCTCACTCAGTTCGTTAAGATAGAGGACCGATAAAGCCTTACAAATATGATGAATTATGTCTTTGAAAGTTACAAGCTCTACTAAAGGGTTCAACAAAAGAAAGTATACCACTTTGTTTATGTCATTTTGAGTAACATTCAATTTTGTTGGACCAAACAGGCTAGATAGGCATTTAGATGAATCTTTTAGGCATAATTTGATACCAAATTTGCCCCCTAACAACAAAGATAAACCATGATTAGCACCATTTAAAAAAAATAGTAACTTTTCAAAAGTCACATTTTCAATACACTACGCGGGAAGAAAAGACCACATGTTACCTGTTCATAAATCAAATAGCCCGCTCGCTCAGGCACAACCCAACGCAGTTGCACTGTGTGATCAATATCCATTTCATTCCCGGCCATTCAAAGTGCCACGCACAGCATTTTCTCACGGCTTGCGTGCGTTGAAAATGTGACTTTCGAAAAGTGACAAATTTTCTTTAAATGGTGCTAATCATGGTTTATCTTTGTTGTTAGGGGGCAAATTTGGTATCAAATTATGCCTAAAAGATTCATCCTAAATGCCTATCTAGCCTGTTTGGTAAAAAAAAATTGAATGTTACTCAAAATTACATAAACAAAGTGGTATACTTTCTTTTGTTGAACCCTTTATTTTGTTTACTTGAGAGCAAGGTATTATGTTATGTGAAATGAGCCATTTATTGAAGCCCGTGAAAACATTAGCATTTTTGTACTCTGATGCAGCGCATCTAAAAATATCAGAAGTGACTATTTATTGTATTGATGTTGTATATAGTGTAATATAATATGACAGAGTTTATTATTGAAGAGTGTATATTTGGACTGTTTATCATGAGAGAGGATGTTGCATTGTATTATATTATGGCAAAATTGGTAAACATTGTTGTGTCTATTATTGCTGTTATAATTCTTGGGACATTAACTAAAATTAGGTAAGGCGACAAAAAAAATCCCTGTATACGGGTCCGACCGAACCATTTTTTTTTTAAACTTTCGATTTGTTTACAAATGATTGAATTTTTTTGAAAATGTTTGATAACATTTTGAAACTATTTTGGTGGGTTTTTTTATATTAATTTTGCATTTTTTGAAAATCCTAAAATTTCAAAAATGGGAGAAAGAAAACACCCCTTCCCCCGACAACAGAACAACATGCTCGACCGACCGACCCTACCTGAGAGGTCTGTTTGCCTGTAGAGATTTCCTGCAATTACCGATTACTTACATTGAAGACCACTTTCAAAATGAACATCCTTAGCAATGGAATTTGAAGCCTGTGATTGGCTGAAACTACAAGTTTTGTGTTACTCATTTGGGCATAATAGCTGTACGTACTGTAGTATAAAAGCCAATACCTGTTTAAGATATGTCCTGTTAGTGTCATGTCCAGAGGAATATATAGTGATTGTAGGCTGGATAAACTTAAAAAGTATTTCTGTGTGATTATTTGTTAAAACATGGCAACGTATCTTACATGCTGCTGCATATACTATGCATTATTTATCGTATGTAGCGTTGCAGTGAAGTAAACATGTTTAATTCCTTCATAGCCAGTCATATGTTATACCTGAGACGAATATACCTGAATTCGTCTCAGCTGAGACGAATATTCATCTCAGGTCTCAGGTTATACATGTATATCTAAGTCAGGGGTACATAATTTTGAACATTTGTCAGTTTTTCCCCTCAGGTACTGAGTTTCTTCCCCATGACAAAATATCAAGTTCACTCCTTTTCCTCTTTGTTATCCAACTTCTCATAAATCCTATTTCAATGGAGACATTGTCCATTTTGAGTTTTTGTGATCCTTAATTACATATGTTGGTTCCTGCACCTAGAGCCATAATAGAGAGCCAACTCATCTAGGTGCCAACTCATCCAGGTGCAGGTATAGGCTTCTCCATTTCTATAATTACGAGAATCGACTTGACACCACATTATGTTTGCTCTGTAATGACGTACGGCCAATAACAATCAACGCAAGTTGTAGTTGAGAGTGAAATGCATTGTCGCGCTGCCGTGACCAGGCCTCAAATTAAGATATGAAAAGAAATGAAAAGGGCAAGCAATTTAAGGCAATTTGAAAGGGGCACCAAGGCAATTATGTACTTTTGAATGGAGTGAAAATAGCCAAAAATGGAGGGCAACTAGGTGGGGCATCGAAGGCAATTGCCTTGGATGCCTTCGATTAATTTGAGGCCTGGCCGTGACACAATGGAGAGCTCGCCATGCCATGCGTGTGATACTCTCATGGACGCAGACACAGTGTATTTTGTTCCAATCAGCGAATTTGTTATTATTCTAAGCATGATACTGGCACTGACTGTACATCATTTCATGCATATGCATGACTTTTAAATTGTTTCAATTAATTTCTGACACTTATATAATAGGGAAGCAATTTTGAAATCTATAGGGATCCTTGGAATTTTGTGATGAACTTGGTGGTTTACTGGACATCTAAGGGTCACTGAAATGTGATTTAATAATTATATATGTCAATAAATGTGAATGTGTAGTTTCAATGCATGCAAGCTGATGTTGATGTGTGAATAATGGCACAACCCTGCAGGGGGAGTGCTATTGTGAGCATATCAACATTTGCGCAAGTGCATTCATTTTTCTAATTTTTCGAGAAATATATTGACCTAATTCATACACGACACTATACAAATCAAAATTCACAATTCGAGCATAATTAGATCTATGTAATAACAATTACAAACATGTTAACAACTTTGCTAAATTGATAACACCTGCAGTGAAAATCGGCAAACCCGTGATGCCTGAACAACGAATCAAAACAATGCGTGTTGTGCGTGCATTGAACGGCTCACACGGAATGCATTAGACACTTACAGTGCAATCTGCATATTTTAGTTTCTTGCTTTCTGATTGGTTCGACCGTTCGACACTACTAAGAGTATATGAATATATACACATGGAAAAAAGTATCGCACCACTGCATTTTTGTTGAAAAGTGCAAATGTGGCCACGAATTTTGCCACCATGGTGTGATATTAAGGATCATTTGTTTGCGTAAGCTGTCCAACAAAATGTTGTGCAACAAAAGGGCCACATTTTAGTTTGTGACGTAATCGATGTAATGTTTTTTCAAGGCCAAGGGGAAAATGCATGATTTTGTCCAAAAACATTCATGAAATTAGTTTGGGTATAACGCGATATTGAATAGACTTTAAAACTTAAAATAGTCATTATATTAGTCACCGTTGATTTTGTTTTTGTTTATTTGACCTAGGTCAACACCTTCGCGATATTGCTTTTGTCATTTGAACTTCTTTAAAATTTGACCTATTTTGACCTTAGACCCCATAACCGTTGGGCGTACGAAAAAGGGAGTTTTTTGTTTAATTTGACCCCAGATGACCTTTGACCTTGGAATACTTAATTGTGTTACCAAAGATTACAACTTTAGAGATTAATCATCGGGCCTCTCAATATCGCGTTATACCCAAACTTTTTCCATGCATGTTTTTGGACAAAAACATGCATTTTCCCCTTGGCCTTGAAAAAACATTACATCGATTACGTCACAAACTAAAATGTGGCCCTTTTATTGCACAACATTTTGTTGGACAGCTTACGCAAACAAATGATGCTTAATATCACACCATGGTGGCAAAATTCGAGGCCACATTTGCACTTTTCACAAAAAAAGCAGTGGTGCGATACTTTTTTCCATGTGTATATAATGTCAATGGGTTATGACCACACTTAAAATATTATTTTGCCATTTGTTGAGGAAAATTTGTGAAACGGATAAATAAAAGTTGTAATGCAGGAAACTTGTCATGTTACGATTCTGTTGTTTTGGCCTGACAAATCAAACAAGATATGATACGAATCATTGGAATTGCGATACATTAAAAACAATGCAAAACTAATTTATTTGACAACCCTACAATTGCTTAGAGTACTTGGCAAATGAACATCGTCAGTTAGACTAGAAGTGCCAAGGTTTTGCTTGCATTACAAATTGCATGACAACTTAATTTGAGCAGTACGAATTAAAATGCAATAAACGATACAAGTTTGCAATACAACCACGGTTTGCGGGGGTTTCCTGCGATGTCTTGCAGGATTCACGGTTCCTTCCTCGCTGCCACCGTTGTAATTGTGAGCCGACGACCAGCAGGCAGAAAAGTCACATTATTTACATCTTATTTTAAGGTATTGTAATTGATTAGTGTATTTTTTCTTGTACGTAATATAGAGTGCATGATAGATAAATCATTCAGGGCGCCGGCCGAGATGAGTTATGTTACATGGCTGTATGTTGTGGTGTGCTGTTTACCTAGTCTGCTGAGATAGTCTGTAAGGCAAAAAAAAAAAGAAGTTGTGTTGCCCTCAGCGACCGACCCTAAAATCGTAAAAACTAGGGTCGCATTTTTTTTCTTTTTTTTCTTCTTATTTTTTAATTTTCTAATTTTTTTAATTTTTCTTTTTCTTTTTTAATTTTTTTTTTAAGATTTAAATTTAATTAAAAGTGTCTAAATGTTACTATTTATTGCTTGAAATGTTTTTTAGACCATTGTCACACTAGAAACATTGTTGTCACACTAGAAACATTGGTTAAATTGACATATGGGCATATACTAATTTTGTCTTGACATAAACCATATATTTTTCAGCCAAAAAAAAAAATGAAAGAAAATGAAAAAAAAAAAAATTGAGTTGTAGTTTATCCTGGCCAGCTTACACCACTACATTGCAGACTATCTCAGCAGACAAGGTACAGCTCACCTCACATACAGCCAGCCATGTAACATAAATCATCTTGACCGGGTGCCCTGAATGATTCAGCTTTTATGCACTCTATTTTACATACAAGAACAATTAACAATTATCAGTTACAATACCTTTAAATATGATGCAAATATGTGACAAATTAATGTTTGACACATGACAAATTACACTGCTATCATGACAAACTAATTTTCTTGCAATACAAATAATTGTTGTTGCAATGCAAATTAATGTTGTTTGAATAAGACATTTTTACATGACAAATTATAATTTGTTATTTCGTGCATTATTTAGTAATTTGTCATTTCGTGCATTATTTAGTAATTTGTCATATAAGACAGTGTGCATGACATGCATGACAATTGTATTTTTGTCAAATGACAAAGTGATGTTTTCAGTGCAGTCTTCCTTTGCACTTGAATAGTAGTGTTTGGGTGAAAGAAGTAAGGGCGTTGTGGAGTGTATGGAATACATTTTGTTAAAGACTGATGAATTTTATAAGGTCACTGATGGTGACCATGGTGGTCACTGGTGACCATGGGTATCACAAAATCTCCTAAACGTAACTTGCTATGCTATTAAAAGAGGAGTCAAGTTTCACAAAATCGCTCGATCGTTTAATTAAAGGTAGATGACCCGATCACATTCCGATTTTCAACTTCAAGTTTTCTATTCTACATGAAAGGTCATCCTTAAAAAAGTCGTGTTCCAAAGTTTGAGTTGCATAGCTCTAATGGTTCTTATTTTACACGCACAAGATGCTGTGAACTGTACCCATTGAGTAGTACACAAACTATATCGGTGGTATACCACCATTCGCGGTAATTCGACGTTATTTCATCGATTTCTCCGTAATTATACCGATTTAGGCCGTCAAATTTCAGTATGATGATGAGAAAAATACGAGCTTTCATATGATATGAAAATCTCCGTATGTTTGAAATAATTCTGTGTTACGAAAATGTGATCGGGTCATCTACCTTTAATAGCCTATCCGAAATTTGTATCCAATAGAATGTTGATGTATGCAAAATTTATATTTAAAAATAAATGCTTCGTTTAAAAAAAGTAAAGTGTTACAGTTTTTAATTTGAGCATGTTTTGACGATGAAGACAAAATGTTGTGGTGAAGAATCCTAATACATTATTGACAAACATACTCACTACCAACATCCTACACAAATGTCGAAACATAATATTTTCCCATAAAAATACTTATATTTTCCCATAAAAATACTTATATTTTCCCATAAAATACTTATATTTGAAGACTTTACTCTAACGATAATGGTCGTTTTACTTTGGCACGTTGCGGTATACCTTTCAACTTACATCAGATAGCAAGAGCTTCGGACACAGACATAATAGTTAGAAAAACTCTTGAATACATGATTTTATGATCCATTCAAATCGTATCTATGATGGTGTTTAAAAAGTCGCGCCACAATTTATATCCTTAATATTTCTAAACTATGCACATTGCATATAAATAACGTTAGCATGTTTAGGTAGCGCAGCTATGTTGTAGAATTATTTTGAATTTTATACCAAACTTTTAAAAGCTCGTCGATGACGGGTCGATGACCACTTTCAATTACCTGCGTTTACAAATGTTGCTGCAAAACGCACAAGACATTGGTTCTTTCAATACGACATCGCGTGCAAGGTTGTGCTAATAACAATAGAACAGGTGCGATGTATTCTAAGCTGGACATACCAGCACGTGCAATTAACATTTATAACTTTCATTCCTTAACTGCCAGTGCCACTATCATCAGGGATACTGTACAACACCAAAAGTATTAGTCACCCTCTCAACTTAGTGAGCGGGATATTTGATTCTGAACATAAAGGTAATTATGTGCTTGTTAACAATTGGTGTTTTCTTCTTAGTGTATTGAAAATGTGACTTTTGAAAAGTGACTAATTTTCTATTAATGGTGCTAATCATGGTTTATCTTTGTTGTTAGGTGTTATGTTTGGTATCAAAATGTGCCTAAAAGATTCATCCAAATGTCTATCTAGCCTGTTTGGTAAAAAAATAATCGAAAGTTACTTTAAATGACCTAAACAAAGTGTACGACTTTCTTTAGTTGAGCACAAGGCTCTTGCTATCTGATGTAATAATTATGTTGAAAGGTGAAAGGTTTACATTTTCTGAAGGGAAATTGCATGAGAGGAAACCAAATATGCCATTGAAATTATAGTACGACCAAGGGCTAAAATGGTATGATTCACAATGTTTGGGAAAATATCAGATTTTTTTAAAATTTGAGATCCATATAGATGAGGTGACATTTAGGACGCCCTCTGTTGGTTTGAGACAAAACACACCGGGCAAGAGTTCCTATAGTTTACATAGGCCAGATCAGCTTTTCTAACTAGATTGTGGTGTCACAGCAAATTGTTATCAAAACTGTCTTTAAACTTGCTTAGGAATGCTATAAGCTATCGCATTTCACACAAAAAACTAAAACTAAATGAGTTTTACAATTCATTAGGGACCGTTCACGGTAGCTGGAAGAAAGCAACAACCAAAAAACACATGACCCCCCTTCCCAAGATACTAAAAAGTTATGACCCCCCCTCTGGAATGTAGAAAAAAGTTATGACCCCCCCCCCCCCTTTTTTTTTGTGCACACACCCCGGCTTACAAATACAATAAGCATACACAATTGAAGGGGTGGCTGCAATAAATTAGCACTTTAACTTAAAGCACTTTATTGCACCCACCCTTTAATTATGAATATTTGAGAATACTATTCTTAAAAATATACACCATTTAAAAAATATATATATACAACAATTATATTATTATATACACTTGTGAATTTTGTGGAGTAAAGTGTATAATTTCAGACAGTGTAGGGGTGGGCATGTTGTCAACATGGGCACAGTGTATTGGCTCTGTGCATGCAAACATTTGCCTGTGTGCATGTAAAATTGTGATATTCAGCCATTTTTACAATTTTAAGGGGGGAAAAAAGAAATCAATTTTTCAAGGAAATATTGCTGTTGTGCAGGTAACTTTTATTTAAACATGCTTTAAAACACCGAAAATCTATTTTGTGGCCACATGCGCATGATTGAGGTCTATTTTGGCTTTAAGGGGGGAATTTTTGATTTGATTTTTTGATTTTTGGGAGTGCTGTTATTATTGAACTATTAATCAAATGCATTCAAAAGTATACATTTTTGGAAAGGAAATGGATCAGAGAATCCAAATTTTGTGTCAACTTTGACCAAAAATGTTGAATTTTTGAGAAAATCACAAAATCCACTTTTTTTGACCCAATTTTTTTTGGAACAAGCTAACTAAATTATTTTTGAGTAAAAAATGCCCAAAATGGCTTGATTCTAATGTTATGTCACTAATCTAGGGAAGATTCTCTCATTTTTTCACCTAAACTTGTATTTTTTGAAATTTTGACCAGAAAGTGCCAACAAATTGAAAAAATGAGAAAATCATCCCTAGAATAGTGTCTTAATAGTATAATCAAGCAAATTTTTGTATTTTTTACTCAAAAATAATTTTGTTAGCTTGTCCCAAAAATAAAAATGGTCAAAAAAGTGATTTTTTGTGATTTTCTCAAAAAGCAACATTTTTGGTCAAAAATGATGCCAACAATGGATTCTCTGACCCAAATCCCATCCAAAAAAGTATACTTCTAGATGCATTTGATTAATAGTTCAATAATTACAGCACTCACAAAATTCCAAAAAAACCTTCCTTAGCTCCCCTCCTCTCCTTAAACATGCTTTAAAACACCGAAAATATATTTAGTGGGCACATAAAAAGAGCCATATTTCACATGATTGAGGTCTATTTTGGCTTTAAACGTGCTTTAAAACACCGAAAAACTATTTTGTGGGCACGTGCCCGCATAGCGCAAGAGAAATAGGCATATTTCCCATGAATGAGGTCTATTCTGGCTTTAAACATGCTTTAAAACACCGAAAATCTATTTTGTGGGTACATGCGCGCATAGCGTGAGAAAAATAGCAATATTTCCCTTGATTGAGGTCTATTTTAGCTTTAAACGTGCTCTAAAACACCGAAAATCTATTTTGTGGGCACATGCGCGCAAAATAGCCATATTTCCCATGATTAAGGTCTATTTTGGCTTTAAAAATGCTTTAAAACACTGAAAATCTATTTTGTGGGTACATGCGCGCATAGCGCGTGAAAAATAGCCATATTTCCCATGATTGAGGTCTATTTTTGCTTTAAACCTGCTCTAAAACACCGAACATCTATTTTGTGGGCACATGCGCGCATAGCACGAGAAATATAGCCATATTCGTACTAAAAATTATGGTTTGAAATATTAGTACAAAAAAGTTATGACCCCCCCTTTAATTTCCTAAAAAAGTTGTAACCCCCCCTTTTGATTTCTTGAAAAAGTTATGACCCATCCCTGTTTGGAGCCGCCCCCCCCCCCCCCCCCCCCCCCCCCCCCTCCGGTAGAAATTATGAACGGTCCCTTAGAAAGAAATTTCATGTTGTCTTCATTAACATACTGTATATTCTGCCTGGAGGGAAACAACAGAGGGTGTCCCATTTGTAATTACATGACATCACAGACGACGGTGGCTACGAACGGCCGTTAATTTTGAATTTCCGTTGGTTTCAATGTAATAATGGATTTTGATTATATGACCCCATAAAATTCATCATAGGTTAGAAGAAAAATTTTCCAATCCAAAACCGTTCGGGATGGCTAATCATCCCAATTGTAAATGCTATTTTTTTAATTTAAACCGTTGTTAAGCGGTCGTCCCATTCACTTGATCAGGTAACCTCGTTCGCATATTTTAACCTGAATACTCGTGAATACGCCTATGTCCAGCGTCGTCTGTGACATCATAGGTCACCTCATATATATTTGTTATACCTACCCCTATCATTATTTACTTTACATATTTGAATTCCTCATGAAATTACCCATATATATCTATACTTGTCAAAGGTTAGTCTACGTCCAGGGTGTTAGCTAGTGAATACCTTCCCCTTCCCCTTCCCCTTCCCCTTCCCCTTCCCCTTCCCCTTCCCCTTCCCCTTCCCCTTCCCCTTCCCCTTCCCCTTCCCCTTCCCCTTCCCCTTCCCCTTCCCCTTCCCCTTCCCCTTCCCCTTCCCCTTCCCCTTCCCCTTCCCCTTCCCCTTCCCCTTCCCCTTCCCCTTCCCCTTCCCCTTCCCCTTCCCCTTCCTTTTCCTTTTCCTTTTCCTTTTCCTTTTCCTTCCCCTGTGTACTCCAATGAAGCCATTCTTTCCCCCCTTTCCCTTCTCCTGTGTACGCTAATGAAGCCATATAGTTTGTGTACGCCAATGAAGCCATAGTTTGAAAAAATACGCATTTAAAAGGAGGCGCGACTTTTGGGACACCCTGTACAATAATTCGGAGGTGGTGGGGTTTCATTGCATTAAGATTCTCTTACGAATATATGTTTTAAAAGGGAATTCAGTATTTACCTACATATTTACATAGCAAGAATGAAATAGACAAATTATGTGGTAACAATGAGGGTAGTATGTTTTCCAATGTAGCGTAGCATTCGATGGAAATGTCAGGCATGTGAATCGAACAAATTGCACGGATTGAAACGGCCTTTGAATATGAATGTGCATTGAACCACTTAAAGGGACACAATGTCATGTTGAATTTTTTTAATTTTAATTAATTTACTTCAGAATTCAATATGAACATTAAAAATTGCCATTACTGTTGTTTTTACTAAAAATAACCGGCAAAACTTGAATAAAACAATGTTTTAAATATGTTGGAATACCACCCCTAACAATGTAATGCTGGTCGCGGCTCTACCAGCAGTTTTGTTGTACAAAGAGGGCTGATTTTTCTTAATCCTTATAGGTATAAGTTCATACATGTAATACAATTGTAAAAATATACAAATCCCAGTTTTTATCATACATTTTGTAATTGAGGGCGCTGCCTCCACCACATCTCTTAATGCCCCTTTAATCGTTGTATAAATCCTATCTAACTATCTAGTTCATCTTCTGAAATGAAAATAATTGCTTGAAATATAGTAAAACCCGACAAGTTTTATAAGCTGACCCCTTTTTTAGTTGATTA
Source organism: Ophiura sarsii (assembly GCA_035610835.1). Taxonomy (NCBI): domain Eukaryota; kingdom Metazoa; phylum Echinodermata; class Ophiuroidea; order Amphilepidida; family Ophiuridae; genus Ophiura; species Ophiura sarsii. Next base: position 53,285,043 of record CM069445.1, on the reverse strand, counting down.
CTTTCATTTTTCAGAGGATGAATCGTAGATTGGATAAATACACTTTGTAAGTCCTTCTCCATTTTTCTACCAATTACATCAATCACAACAGGTGTATGGAATTGTTATTCACCTTCTGAAAAAATATCAGTGTTGTACTTTCAATCTATTGGTACAGTCAACGGTCACAGCGCTATAGTTATGTGGATTTTGAAATCATAATTATTTACACCCTGTATAAAGTGTTTCGTTCAAGTTTAGTTTCGTATCATTAGGAACTAAAGTGTGTTACTGTAGGCCTACATACATCTGTTGATTAGGTTTCAGGCAAAGCAATTGTACTTAGTTTCAAACAAGAAGGGAAGCAATAACGGAATTCGGAACGGAATGTATTGTATTGTTTTTGTTATGATGGCTTGCTTGCTTGAACCGGGTTGAGTATGTGCAGTACTTAAACCTTGAGGGTAACAGGGGTGGGGGTGATCGGTCAGTGAAAGATTCGGATACGAGTATTTCTATGAGTTTACATGTAAAATACGGGTAATACACTGAGGACCATACGGATCAATAAGTGAAAATCCCACATTTTGTCTGAAAAAGAGGTCGACTCAATTTTTGGGCTTTTTTGGGCACAGAATCCCTAAACATGGGGTATGATTTTGTGCTGGAAATCCCTAATAATGGGGTCATATTTTTGAAGGGATGGTAACTTGACTGATTTATTTGACACCAGATATTTTATTGAAAAAAAGGGCCGGGAAAAAAGGGTTCGTTGGGGATGATGATGTATGTAAGCTATCTGTTAAAGAGAATCATGTGTGCGGATAGACCAAAAAATGTTTAAAAAGATGGACAAAAAGTCGATCCCCGGCACCCAATTATTTGGAATTGTCCCCCCGGACTTTTAACCTATTCCCAAAATGAACTGACATTTAAAACAAAACCAGTGCACGAAATACCCGGAAGATACCACAAACTCTATCAAATCGGTACGGATTTGGGTATAGTTTTCACATTTTAGGTGGCTAATAATAGGGAAATGGAGGCCGACGACATGGCTCAGGGTAGGCCTATTATCCCCGTTGACACGAAGCAGCAACAGGATAACAACAAATTGACTTTGGTGTTGATTTGTATTGTAGGAGCGATCAGTTTGATAGCCCTAGTGTTGGCCGCATTTAGTCTCTCTCAGAAAGCAACTACCAATTATAACGTAGGAGGAACCACTGGAGCAATAGGTACGTATAAGTCATAGGAGCCCTAGAGCTCTATGGTTTGACCTGACACCTGAAACATTACAGTGTACATGTCGATATATAATACCTTTGGTTTGACCCACCACCTTTACCAATCTATGGTTTACTGGACTACAATATTTAATTCATGGCATACTCTTTAATATTAGATTCAGTAGATTGTAGATTCTCATGCGAATTTATAAACTAAATGTAGGAACTTAAGTAGCTTAAAGGTGCACAGAGAGATTTCTCAACAAATGAAATTCAACATCTTTACCTTGTTTAGATAGATGATATAGAAACCCTCTTGTGTAAAATTTATTCCAAATAAATCAGTAAAAACGAAAAATAAAAAAAATTCTCTGCATTTCCGAAGGTATTTTGGTGCTTTACACTTTTTTGTATTTGTTAAATATCACCACCACTGCACCAATTGAGTAAGGGAGGTCATAACTATGCATCACGCAACAAGCCATGGGTGATCTTCAAGCCGGGTTATTTTGAATAAACATGAAACAAATAAGTGAGAAGCCATCTCCGGCCTTTAATTTGGTTTATAGTTTCTATATGTGATCACATCGAAACTCCGTGGCAAAATGCTATCAAATCCATGAATATCACATGAAATTACTGCAAATTAAGCTCTATAACTTTAGGTGGTAGTTAGTATAAGCATTACGTATTTGTGAAAAACTCTACTTCTGAAAAAATTGAGGCCTCCCTCCGGCCATAAGGATCTCTAAATGCCCCTATAAAAGTGTATTTCATATCAGTCAGAATTGAAAAACAACAACCTGTGGTAAGTGTAAGCCTATATTTATTGATAGCGTAATGAATGTCGAAAATACACATAAATACATGTGATTTGATAAGACATGTACAAACGTAAGTGAACTAGCCCTGATGGAACAGCGAAGAGCTCCAAAAAACGGCTTCAATTAGAGCATGGAGTTCTTTATCGTAATAATTGTACATTGTATATACTCGTACAATATGCTCAGTTTTGACCTTTACTGTTATGCTGCATTCCCGCCTCAGCTTAAAACAAACAAAGATTTCTGTTTCAATGGGGTTGGGAGTATGGTTTTCACAAATGATTTAAAGGAAATGTTAAAGGTGCTAAACCCGGGTGCTAAAGTGTAAAAATAAATTTGTCTTGGCATGTGTGGAGCTTTCTTGTTACCCACCGCCCCCTCACCCCAACCCTGCCCAAATGGGTGTGTGTGTGTAAGTATTAAAGTAATGTAACGTATAAATGTAATGTAAAGGAACCTAACGTATCTAAAAAGCCTACCACTATTATATAGGCCTATTATTAATTCTAAGAGTTTAATGACTGCGCATCAGTTGTTTAAGAGGGCACTGTGGAAATTAATACTCTCATATAATTTCAGTGATTTCAGCATTTCGCTGTTAAAGAGGAATTATCTAAGGGGCGTATAAAATCCCGAGCTCAGTTAAGGTCAATGTTATCAATTTCCACAGAACCCGATCAAAGTCACATTCATAATCGTAATACTATAAATCTGTGTTTGGATAAACACGTAATTTGCTTAAAAACACCTTCAAAATATTGTACTTGTATCATATTATTATGGCCTACACAGCTCCCTCGTGATTTAATCTAAATAAAGTAAAAGGTAAAACGTAGCTTACTGCCTACGCGGGCGAAATGGAATCCTGTAAGTAAGTTTTAATAGGCCTACATGTATGTCGGAATTCATTTTTTAGGTCAATAAATGCGATGTGTTGTTTCGAGAGAAATTAGACAAATAAATGCACGCGAGCTGATGTTGATGTGTGAATAATGGCACGACCCCGCAGGGGGAGTGCTATTGTGAGCATATCAACATTTGCGCATGTATTGACCTAATTCATACACGACACTACACAAATCAAAAATCACCATTTCAGCATAATTTTGATCTATCTAATAACGAATAAAAACATGTTAACAAGTTTGCTAACACCCGCAGTGAAATTCGGCGACCCCGCGGTTACTGAACAACGAATCAAAACAAAGCGCGTGGTGTGGACATTGAACGGGCGCACGCGGATAGGGGATTTATCAGAAATTAGACTTGAAAACAGGTTTGAAATAGAATAATGCGCATTACGTATGGGAAGGTGGGGTAATGGCGGACACATTTTGTCAGAGAGGTATAACACACATATAATACATCATATAACAATAAAAATCATGTAAACACAAAGCACTGTGAAGGTTCTACCTTTTATCAAGTTTTTATCAACTCATCATTTTGAAATTCGAAGCTACGACGCATTACCCCACACTCTGGGGGTAATCCCGGACGTTATTTATCAATGGCAGCCCTCTTTTTGATTGGAATATAGCATTTCAATGGGAGTTAAAAAATATCCTTTTTAAAAGTGTAGCAGAAATCAAAGAACAATGTCACATATTTATATGGTCAACAACTATTACCGATTTATGATGTTAAATTGACCACGCCCATATTGGTTACCATGGAAACATGTCCGGGATTACCCCAATCCATGTACAATGTATGGCACATCCTCTCTTATTATTATGCTCATCATTGTGACTCCGAATTCATTTCTTTTTTTATCAGAAGGTATCATACATTACATAAAAAAAATAATAAGACTTTGTTTTCCTTGATGTAGAAATACCAGTTTCAAAGAGAAATTAATGCACCAAAATATCAATTTGCCCAAAAAGTGATTTTTGTAATTCTCGCGAGAATTTGCGAGACAACCATCCCATTTAGGTTTTGTGTGATTTCAATGGAGAGGCACCTAACATCATAGGGTGGCAAAATACTACCTTCTTTTACCTGCCTTTAGATACAGCCCTGTCCGCGATTACCGGCGTCCGCCATTACCCCACCTTCCTCTATACGAACTTAAAAAGAAATATGTCGCAACTGAGACAACTCCAAATCCTACCTAATGAAAGTTCATTCGGATTACGTTTTATATGCGAAGACTTATGTTTCAGGATGAAGGGGTCCAAGTCCAAAGTCATAAACAGAGACGAGGGGCCTACAACCCAGTCACGTGTATATGATCCACTCCTTAAATGTACGCCACCTATTATAGTGACGTGACGTCATATCGAGTAAATTGACTTTCAGATTGGATTTCATATGGCATTAATGAATCCTTCGTATCATCACAGTCAGAGTGCTATCACATTGTTATTCCTCTCTTATATCACATTTAGATGGCGGGGATAAGATATGGACATTTGCTATTGGACATGATGGCACCAACTTAGAGTACATGTAAGTTTTGTAATCTTATTCATGAAAAGAAATGATTTTTAATACTTTCTATTATACATTCGTCAATGGCATTATGTATATTAACGGCAGGACCACAACATTTGCTATGATCAACAAATTGTTAAAATTGTAGTGAGAGATATTGTTTATTTGATACTGATTGGATGCGAGAAAGCTAACCATGTCATATTAATACAGGCTATGCAATCCATGAGGCTTATTCATATATTACATTTTATATTAATACATGTATTCTAATGTTTCATATTTGAAATAATGTTGTCATTTGTATGATCTTAGTGAAGACGCGACCGGTACACTTCGAGGATTTCACGTGGATATTGTCAATGCAGGTAAATAATCTGGCCCACACAGGTTAGCTATATAAATAGCATTAATTATAGACAACAACATGCATACATGTTATTCAATTATTAAACAAGAATTATACTTTTCATATATATATATATATATATTCGCCTGACGATTGGACAAAATGACCGTATGGGATTGTCCATGAAACTCAGAGTAGCGATAATATTCCGGAAGGTCTATACCTCTGAATTTTTATATATATAAGCACAGTCCCTGTAGCCTAGTGGAGTAACCAATCGCCGCGATAGCGAGAGGGACCGGGTTCGAGGCTGTGTATTTTTAAGGTCTTTGTTAATTTAATTCTCGCCAGTTTGTCCGAGTCTATATATTATTTATTCATTTAAATTACTCGGCTGGTATCATTTGCTTGATCCTCGCGTTTATTTAATTAAGTTTCGCTCGTCATAGATTCTGCTAGAATCATGCTTATAGGCCATCATCAATTGTTATTATTTACTCATGTATTTCGGCTGCTAGAGGCTTTCAACAAAAGACTTTGTATACATAATAGCTCGTTCGTCTGGTATCCATGTAAGCACAGTCCCTGTAGCCTAGTGGAGTAACCAATCGCCGCGATAGCGAGAGGGACCGGGTTCGAGGCTGTGTATTTTTAAGGTCTTTGTTAATTTAATTCTCGCCAGTTTGTCCGAGTCTATATATTATTTTTTTTATATATATATATTTAAAATATCATACATCTATTATAAAAATGTTTAATTCTACAAGTTATTCATTGTTTCCTATCCAAAATTAGTTTTCTGTTCGAATCATTTTACCGGTGAGCTTAAGTTTTAAAAAAGACACTTTTGGGACACCTTGTGTGTAAGTTGCATTTATTTTTCATCGTCTTTATTCTTTGTTTTTCTCTAGTTGTCTATTGAAACCTATCAATATTTTGTCATTGTTCAATTCCAGTTTGCGAAGTAGCCAATAAGAATTGTCGTTTGATTTGGGATATTTATCCAAACTGTTGGAATTCTGAGGCTGGCGAGAGAGCACGCGGAGGAGTGGGGATGATGTCTAGTTGGTACGATGGTTGCACAGGCAAGTATTATCTTGCTTTACATAGAAATTATAGCAATGCAATAATATCTTTCACAAGTAAATATTGATTTGACCATTGTTGGGATAAATAAATAAAATAATTACTACTTTGTGTCAACATAACCCTAACCCCGGTTTAGGGTTTTTGACCGGGATCACAATTTTCGAGGAAAAAACACCAACTAAATCTCCAAGAACCTTCCGGGATTCGATCCGGGGACCCTCCGTTTTCAAGCCCCCACGTCCCACCCACTAAGCCATGGCCCACAGCTACACATTCGCGCAGTATCAAAAACCGACGGCGCATGCAAAATGAAAATTGAACCGAATCCAATACAAGATTTGCATCCGCAAGAATCAACCGTTATCAATTTCTTTGTTTAAGTAATTGTATGATGGATAATGAACAATACTACTAGTCTATGGTCTGGTGTGTCATCCAAAATACGTAAAAGTCACCCCAGAGTAAATAAGTCCATAGCTCCGCCTTGCACCCACCTCACCCCTCACACATACCCCACACGCAAAGGGATCAAGTCGCAAACTGTCGCATCCATCAGCGGCGGTTCGGAAGGATAGCTAGGACTGATACTTATAATCTTGACTTTTGTGCTACAATATATCTTTCATTATATAGGATGGTTTAACACATATGCCCGGGCATTGACAGTAGATTTTACGACTGCTTTTCGCAAGCCACTGAAAGGGGTTTTCTTTGTGAAAATTGACAACCCCGATGGCTTCCAGTGGACGAATATCTTATCTGGACAGAAGATTGGGTTCTGGGACGGGGCAGCGAATGATGAACATTGTTTGGCACGAATGGGAGATCAGATAACTGTAAGTAATAAAGGAAGAGATGTTATGTTATCCATGTTCTGGATTAGCAGCCAGATTGTAGGGAGTACTTAACTAACTGTGTTGACGATTTTCAGAACGAAGATACTACTTGGGTTTCATGATGAGTACCTAATGTATTTAATTGCACAATTCATGCTATGAATTGGACGTCATGCACCAACTCTTATTGAATGTATAGCATCCCTTTTGTAGTCCGTCCCGCTTGGCTAAATGAATAACTTCTATTGATCCATGAAGTGTCTTTCAAAAGAGTCATTAATGTCTTTGGAATAGTCTTAGTATTCAACAAAATGATATGGAACTTGAATAATGTAGAGAGGATAAAAGATCATCATTCAAAACCAAATAAATCAGATTGATATTACTTGGTTGATATTTTGTTTTGTCGTCTAACATACCCAATCTCATTGTAAGCTTATACCTTCAGGGACTAAACATACCAGAATCCGTGAAAGCTTGCAATTTCATGAAAAACCTACTGCAAAGTGAAGAAGCTAATGTCACGTGTAAGAATCCTTAAATCAGAAAATATTATCTGAAAGAGTTATCCTTTTTATGTTTGCAAAGTGATATCACCATTAAATTACAACTTTTATATAAAGACAGTACAATAGTCTCTTTTATCCCATTACTATCATGACTATAGGGTGTACCGTTACAACCAGCACAGATCGTTCACTACATGACTACAGATGCAGCCGTGGTGGCAGTTAACAATGGGGAGGTAAGCCCGAGGAACCAGTGTCATGAAATCAGGAATTCTGTAAAAATGATCAGAAACAGTGCGTTTTTACATGATCAGAAACAGTGCGTTTTTACATGATCAGGCTTTATCCCGTATAAGACGGTACTACAGGGTGTATCAGAAAGAACTGTACCGTGTTTCTAAAATACATAAAAAAATACAAAATGATAATTGTTTTAAATTTAAATAACTGCAATATAAAGGTGAACATGTTTCCTATATTATATGTTAATTTTATTGAGATATCTCTTTTTGTTCTCGTTTGGCAAGACATAATCGAAAATCGATGAAAAACGTGTTTTCAATTTCCATCAATCCTCTCTATCACTACCCCAACATTTTAAACAATGTAGCCCACACCGCATAAGCAATATTCAAAACTCCCGCCAAAGAAAAGGAAAGTTAAAACCACTCAAGCAGAACAAATCTTGGTTTATTTGCGGATTAAAAATAAAAATGTATCTCCAAATTTCAACCACAAAAGTATGCAAATGATAAATAGTTATACAATGATGTGAAAAATTGAGATATGGCGACCAAAAACAAACCCTGTCCTATGGACGGATGGTAATCTCAGGTGGGTTAGTAATTTCACCGATTTTTTAAATTGAACATTTCGACCAAAATTGAAATCTACCATCTTTACCAGAAAGTCTGTATTTTCCATCAGAAATGTCCGATTTTCAAAATTTGAAATTCTTATGAAAGCTGGGCATTTGCGCAAGATATATGTGAAAACGGTTTGAACAATATCAATCGAATTTATACAGTAATAAATCATATTGCCTCGGTACAGTTCTTTCTGATACACCCTGTACGAGACAATATACTGAGCTCGCTCCAGACATGCCAGAGTAAAAGTCACTCATTCTACAATTAGACGATTGTGTACAGGTACATGGCATCATTTGACTTCATCAATAGTCATGATGATACATACGATGGTGCTGGAAACTACTCTTCGGTGCCATCGTCAACGGTCAAGAGTGAAATTCACTTTTACTCTGAGACCAGCGTTCGGATTTCGCAACTTCACCTAAGTGTATGAAGGCTAGGACGCTTAATTTTATTTACGGGGGGAGGGCTGTCGACAAAGTTTACACCGGGAATATGCAGTGGCATTGGGTGCATGCATGGGTCGGTCGGTCATGGGAAATCGCCCTTATGATGTAATCTGTAACTTTATGTTAACATAGAAACAGAATATAAGTGGATGCCAAATTACAAGCTCGTATTCGATCAACGTTCTCCTTGGAGAGGGTGTCCCAACATTTCGGAGCTTTATGACCTACCCCAGCGGGCACGTTGTACATTTGATGTCAAAATAACGCCGATACGTTGAATGATGGTTGTCACTTAGTTAGAAGGTGTTTTTTTACTTTGAGTCTGTGTTATCCCTTTTAAAGAGATTTTTATTACTTTATTTGTTACATAAGGGTTCGTTTGTAATAACGTCAAACACGTCAAAATAGGGGATAATATTTCTTGACATAAAAAAACACCTTTCATATACTACCGCGTGAGACCTATTTGAATTAAACGCGTTCCAACATTGTACGGCCATCAAGCCCACTACGGGCCCGCTAAGTATTGCGTCACGATAGCAAGAATATGTTGTGTACCTTAACGATAAAATAATCAAACAAACAATTCTCATAGTGAATCCCATGAGTAATAAAACAAAGACATCATCAGATAATATATTTATATTATGAAACAGATTGCAGCTTTTTTTGCAAACACAAACCAGTTTGGTGGAGGTGAACTTCAGAAAGTGTCGGACGAACTACTGTGCACGAAAGATGGTGGATGCATGATGATGCGAAAGGATACACGATTAGCTGATTGGTGGAATGATGCCTTTTCCCGCCTCAAACAGACCAATCAGTACAAAGATGTATGTAAACGTGTAGATGCAGATCATGGTAAGGGACTTCGTGTGACCAGTAAACATTTAATACAAGACCAATTAACGTGCGTTTATGCCTGCAAGTTTCGTCGATGGAGTCAGTCGGGCGACTTCATCAAGACTCAAGAGAGATGAAACTAGTGGGTTGTTGGGCTGCTTATAGCGGAACCGAAAGAATGATGCAGTCTCTTAACCCAGTAGTGTTGGAGTTTCGCGCAACTTATAATCAACAAGTCTTACCACTGTTATGACTGCTGATGAAGCCACCTGACTCGGACGACGAAACGTCTAGGCAAAAACGTACACGTTAATTGGTCTTGCACTATGAGTGACATTCTGAACAGTTGCATTATTGAACAGACCTGACGAACCTATTCTCTGATGAGGGAGCGTCGCGTAGTAAAGGTATACATTCAATAATGTGTGAACGATCAGAGTATTCGTTTGACTTTCCCTCTAAAATCATTAAATATCCTCAAGGGCGGCGGAACCGGGGGGGGGGGGGGGGGGGGGGGGGGCCAGGGGGGCACGTGCCCCCCCATCCGTGAAAGTGGTGGGACACCATGTGCACTGTGCCCCCCTAGAAATTTGTGGCTGAACTCCTTTAATCGAGCTCCACAACATTTTTGACCCCAACATAATTGAAAAGATTGACTTTTAGTGTCAAAAATACATGAAATTCTCTTAAACTGAAGGCAATTTTGCATTAAAACCCAAAATATTTCGCGCGCTTCGCGCGCATTTTTAAACAAGCGTTTTTCCTTGCCAAAAACAATTTCACGCACACCCTTTGGCCCCATTTTTTATTATCAATGTCCTTCTTATGTTATAGCTGAGACGAATTCGTCTCAGTCTATAGTAGTTTTTTCCGTCCAAAAGTATGAGAGTCGCATTTTCATCTTGTTGCGGATTTCATTTTTTTAAAATTATTGCTATATAAAGTACAACTTCGTGGGCCTTTACAATGTCATGAATGTGTTAATTAAAACAAAATACGCCATGAAATGGCCCCTGAGCGCATATCAAAACCCAAAATTTCCCGGGGCCCTTAAGCAGGCCCCGGACCCCACGCCGCAAGGCGCTCCACTCGCTTCGCTCGTTCCGCTTGCATGATCGTAATTTTCGTGCCCCCCCATTTTCAAATACGCTCCGCCGCGAATACTAAGTTTATCACTAAAGTCGCTAAAATAGATTTAACTAATGTTAGAAATGTCCTGAAAATTTCCTGAAATTGTCGAAATACATGTAAGTCACCCTGGAATGACTTTACGATCTCTATAAAAACCTACAAGTGGTATTCTTAATGAATTGGATCAGGTACTAAATATGTAAGATATTTCACTATTGATATTATAATAACATTCCGGAGATTTTTTTTATTGAGCTAGTTATTTTGGCGACATTTTCGCGTTACTGTGAATGTGAAAAACTGCATATAGGAAAGCATAGACATTTTAGGGCGCTTCTCTATACATGCTATACGAAATGACTGATATAAGTCATTTTAATGAGTGTGCCTTTAATGCAAGCATCAATGTGCAGCTTGAACTTACCCTCCTTAAGTTTCACCTGTATTCACCTTCCTTCAGGATAAACTAGGTCAATATTAGATATTTCATGCAATTTTGGGGGTGAATATTCACCTCAGTGCACTATGTTTTACAGTAATATATTCGAGAAGTTGAAATATACGTAAAGATTTACCATGGATTCACCTGTCCAAAACCTAATTAGTTCAAGATTCACCATTTCAATAGGCAAAGATTAGACGTCAACTCATCGGGTACCGCTTCCAAACCGCTCATGTGTCCATGCCGACCTTCCCGATTAAAAGAAACCGCCACGATTTGTTTAGGCTGCGAGAAAAAAAATCGTGGGCGGTTTTGTCAAATTTGCCACGTGCTCCCGACCACAAGATTGCAGAAGAGTGCACAGGACAGTTCCACACCTTGTCGAAACTTCACATGAAAAAGAAAAACTTGCACGATTTTCGAATACCGTAATTGCCAATCGTGACCAGTCTTGAGTAGTCTGGAAGTGGTTTTCTAGCAAATAATCGGCTATGTGACTGAACCTTATACTGTTGTGGACACGACCTGTGGACACGATCTGATGGCTCGATCTGGGGATAGATGTATCCACTTTGAAGTAAACAATATATGCTTGACAAAACCATTAATATACTAATCACATATTAATATTTCATCCTCATACATCGTGGAATTTCATGAGAATGGCAATGATCCACTTTGGCGGGAAGAAACATCTTCTTCAGTGGTGCCAGTTAGTTTGGATCATAGACGTGACTGAGCAAAAAAATACGGAGTCAAGGTAGAATCATGCAGCCGTACATAAACGTGACTGAGCAAAAAAAGTCCCTTCCTCTCGGTTGAGTGTTTTGTCCCCTCTCTTTCTGATTTCCATCGCCTCGCGTACCTCTCTGGATCTCCTGTTGTGTTCTCGACCTAATATTCAACAAATCTGGTGAATCTTTTCACCGATGTATCCACTTGTTGACAATCTTTCGAACTTTGTCCATTTACAATCGATCTCGTCGTCATATGGACATTATTAACACGATATTATTGGATGATTATAAAATTCATCATTGTTAATATAATGTTGCGACCAATAAAAATAATGAATGTTATTATCATCTTCACTGTAGTTTAAAAACTAGTAAGGCTATTATCGTCCTGTACACAAATATTCTTTCACTCACGCACAACACGCATATTCATTTGTTTAGCCTCGGTCATCATGGTCATTGGATGATCCTCCCCAAATAGCGGTTCGCACGTACGGTTGCAAAATTCTACTTTGACTCCGTATTTCAGGTAGTTACAATCAAAATGATAATAATGATTGCACTAATAATGAAACTACAAAATGCACAAATACATGATATTTTATATTAAATTACAATTGTATCAAAGCATCGACCATAGTCAAACAAACTTTTACAGTATTCATGCACTTCGACCATCTCTTATTCCTATTTCGTTCCGGCTAACAACGGCTAAAACACTGTTTTATTTCAATCTTTTAGGTAGTCAACCTGGAGCTGGTGGTCAAGTGATCTGCGTTGACTGATGACCCCACCATGGATGCAAGCCTCAGACCGTCTGTCAACTATAACGAATAGCAGTACTAGCGGAAGACACCATTTATTTTTGTAAACAAATATTGGAACCTAACATTTTGAATCCTGATGATGAAACTCTAATTCAATTTTCGAATATTATTGTAAATCCAGCAATTGATATGGGCTGAAGTCTTATGCGTAGAAACTTTAATTTCTAACAAATAAATAACATCCTAAAACATTACCCGAAATTCGATCCCAAGGCGTGTTTTTGGAATTAAACGATCAGGGGAGTAAAACGGGTGAAATTAGAGGGAGGGTCCAGCCGCGCAGGCGCCAGGAATCGAACCCGGGTTGCCTACGTGGCAGTCCGATCGCTACCTAATTGAACCAAGGAGTCAGCTTTGTAAAATCTTTAAGATTTTCCTACGGATGAACGACTCGCCTGATCGTGCCACATAGGCTAGTAGTGTAGTGTAGTGTAGTGTAGTATTTTGTAGTGATGAGAACGGTTACGGTTAAACAATAAACTGTCTGTAACCCTAATCCCCGTAAAAGGGTGGGTAAAATACCTAGTTCATCCGAGTTTGCCACGTTGTTTGCTGATCAAAATCTGTGGTATTTTAATTTAATTATAGTCTTTAACTGAAAGTATATATTGTGTTTTAGATGTTTTTAATCTTCTTTATAATGCATTTGACTGATTTAGATTCATTATCAGGTGTTTTTTTTTTAGTATGTAATAGTTTGATTGTATATATTTCAGCATAGGTACTATATTGTAGTTTTTCATTTTTTTCTTGCAGTATTTACGGTTTTCTATCCAGCACGGTTTACATCGTAAGGCGCTTAATAAGTCCCAAGTATTATTATTATTATCATTAGTACTAGCGGGACGTCCGTCTTTTGGACTGGCTCCCGCTAGTAAGTAGGGCCTACCAGATACAACACCTTATAAAATAAAACAACATAAACGTTTTGGAAAATTTATAACGAAATTGGGAAAAGGTGTACTTTAGGTCCCAGATACTGGCACATGAAATTTGCCAGTATCGCTTGATACTGGTACAATTTCAATGTTCCAGTATCGACCGATATGGAAAAACCAAATTGTGTTCCAGTATCACCCGATACTGGAACATTTTGCGTGTCCTAGTATCAACCGATACTGGAACACTAACTTTTTACCAATATCGAACGAAACTGGGTGTTCAAGAAAGTGTACTTAGGTCTCAGATACTGGCACATGAAATTTGCCAGTATCGCTCGATACTAGTACAATTTCAATGTTCCAGTATCGACCGATACTGGAACACCAAATTGTGTTCCAATACTGGAACATTTTATGTGTCCCAGTATCGACCGATACTGGAACACTAACTTTGCCTGACGGTTCCGTTCCCTATATATTTACAAACTTTTTTAACCACGGATACAGCACGGTATCCGTGGTTATAAATCTCGATTCTTAAGTTTTCCCCCAACTCTTTGAGTTCTGCAATCACAAATGGCCATGTCACTCAATCGAATGGTCCGTCTGGGTGCGATTGTGCTGAAGTTATTCCTTCACCCAATCAAATACTAGTTTCAAAAGACACATGACACATAATGAAGCAAATCAGGTGTAAATGCAGCGAAACATTGTCATGAAAAAACATCTTCAGAACTTCACATCATGGACCGTAATACATGTACGTCACGTCTTAATATTTATGAATACAAGTCACTGATCCCGAGCATACGTCTCTCCCGAGCATATCGAGATGGGCCTATCGCTTTGGGATTAGTGGGATCTGTTAACTTATGTAAGAAATCATGCAACCAAACAATCATAAATAAATTAAATATTAGCAAATATAATTTATAGCAAAAAACCAACAACATTGATTTTGACGACGGAAAAAAGCATATGACAACGTGGTCAGCAACAGGATCGATCCCCGGACCTCTAGTTCTACGGGCGAACGCTCTACCAACTGAGCTATCAAGGGAAACTATGACTATGAAAATTCAAACCGTTTATCAAAACTGTTTCTAGAGCCACATAATGCAAAAACATCATTTATTCCATTAAATAAAAAGGAAATCGCAGTTTTTTAGTTAGTCAGTTGAAAAAGATTTCCACGAAAATTGTTCCTCCTTTGCACATAGCCCGAAATCCGTAAAAAATGAAAATATACCGCAATCGCACATGAATGGACAAATGGACAAAATGCCAATAGTTCCAAATTTTGCTCTCACTTCAAATGGCTTTTAATGTACTTGAATGGTCACGCCGTAAAATCGATTTCAGAATAATAGCTGCTGAAACCCTCATTTATCTCAATACATGAAAATTGTGTAATTTCGCTGTTTAAGAAAGCTGTTTGGCATATCAATGTAGACACTACTCGAACGCATTTCATTTTTGATATCGACGAATTTGTAAAATGCTGATGTGAAATGTTCTGCTTGTACTAGTTGTCATAGACTGGATTACATAAGTTTGCAAGTCAGGTCCTCTTATAAGGAGTATTTCAAGACTTTAATCTCAGTGAAAGACTTTGATTTCACCTCAAGATCACTCTTGAAACCGACGGTTCAATTTCCGCGGGAGTTTAACTCGGTGTTAGTACCCAAAGTGCGCGGTTCTAAAATTGCGCGGTTCGTTTTAATGATAAATTGACCTACGCTATTGTTCACCGCTAAGTGGCCTCCGAACTAAAACTATGTACCAGTTAGATTTTCGGACCTCAGTATAGCTCCAAACCACGAGTATATAAAATATTTGCGAAAAAGAACTCTTCTTGGAATGAGGTGTGCATTGAAACCTAGTTTTGTTATGATGATGCGGTTTAGATAATTATTAAGTTAACGCTTTCCACGCGGCAGGCGTCCTGCAGACGATAGTTTCAAAATGTCACAATACGATGTAAAAATGTCAAAAGTATTGAATTTCATCACCATATTATTTGGAATAACCATGAGAAATGCATTAAAATAAGTACAAACATGCGCATTATTGGTCCAGTAATTTCTTGAGTTAAGACTTTGTAAGTAGGGAAAGGTTTCTGAAAAATCTGTTTTGTATTGCCAGGCAAAACTACTAGCCGCGTAGAAAGTGTTAACCGAGAGACGCGATCGAGATATAAATAAAATAAATTGTGAACGTTGTAATAAGGTTATCTCTGCGTATGTTCATTCTGGTGTGTACATGTATTATGTGTATGTCAATGAAACAAATAAACCGTCATTTTAATTGACTCTAGTAACAGAAAGTAAATAAAGTTTATCGAAATGAACTTTGGACTTGACCGCCGCACTCTGGAATTCTTCACGGCATCACTCGCTAGTTGTATCTTTGCTAACAGTATACATTGTGTACTAGGAAGGCGGGGTGTGTTAATAATATCTGTATGCCACAGTGTTATGTAATGACATTATGGAACAAATAACATCATTATGCACGACTATGAGGAATTCAGACATCTTTAACATCAATTCAATTCTACTTTGATCAAGGTAAGTTATTTAGTCAAGACAAACTTATTTCTTTGTTCAGTTTATTATCACATAGATCCTGGTTATAACAATGATAACAAGAGTTGTTTCGAGAATATTAAGTTATCGTAGCTTGTTCTCATAAGGCTATGGATTACACCTCAGGCCCAGTCTGTATGGACATACGAGCGTACATACACGTACAATATGAGGTTTTATATAGCGCAATATCATCTACATCATCGCGCTTAACAAAAAGATAGATACATCAAAAATACATGCATTACACACAAACAAATGGCATGAAATCAAAACAATGTGGATGAATAAATACTATAAAGAAACATAAATAAATTTGGGAACAAATGAGGTTTTAGATGTGGGTAATGATGGTGACACATTAACATGTAGGCTAATGGTAAATCATTACACAACCTGGTATGGGTCCACCGACCGAGAAACATCTATCACCGGATTGTTCTGAAAGAGTTCGGAACAACCAGTTTAGTGTTATCAGAATTTGATCTTGGATATGGACTACATGTAGGCAGGTGTATCTGCAGCACTCACCTTACATCTGAGTGACGTTTTAAAATTTCAATTTGCTTTTAATATCTACTGACACTATTTCAAATTAATAACGGGTAGGCCTATACAAAGATGTAATAATTAATTTCAACGCAATATATATGAAGAGCTATAAGGGCTCTTGCTCAAACACAAGTAGGGGAAAGCTATTGGAAAGGGCGGGAAAGCGCGATCCTTTTTTCTATGATCGATGAAACACCTCACTGAATAGGTACTTCAGTGTTTATTGGCAAACTGTGCTAATACACCTATCAGTTGTAAGACGCACTATACGACCCCCGGGAGAGGTGCGTCGTGGGTGCGTCGTTTACCAATAATTCTTGACGGAGGGTACGTCAGTGGCAGCCTTTGGTCCGTCAAAAAATTGACGGAGGGTGCGTAAAAAAGGTCCGTCACTTTACATGGGTGCGAATGGGCTGATAGTTGACTGAGGGTGCGTATTTGGATGGCAATGGTCCGTCATTTTTTTGACACAGGGTGCGTCATGGTACATGAGAAGTTGACGCACCTCGGTAAAGTGACGCACCACTCCCGGGGGGTCGTATAGTGCGTCTTACAACTGATAGGTGTATAAGTCCACCACCCCTTTACTGGCAAACTGCGCTTTAAGGGGGCTGGACTCTCAGGTACAGCCTCCGTAAAACTGCCGTAACTTCTTCAATATTCATTTAATCTTTATAAACGTATACAGTTTTTTGCAGAAAAGGGTTCAATGAATCCAACCATGATAATGAAATTGACCATTTTGGAAAAAATTATAAAAAACACATTTTTTGACCCATTTTAGGTTTGGAAAAGATAACTCAAAATATATTTTGTTACATTTTGTCATACTAGTTTCATGATAATCCTGATAACATTCCCCAGGAGTGTTTTTTTTATTCAACAACAAAAAAACCCGCTCCTGGGGAATGTTATCAGGATTAACATAAAACTAGTTTGACAGAGTTATCTTTTCCAAACCTAAAATGGGTCAAAAAACGTGTTTTTTATATTTTTTCCAAAATGGTCAATTTCATTATCATGGTTGGATTCATTGAACCCTTTTCTGAAAAAACCTGTATACGTGTATAAAGATTAAATGAATATTAAAGAAGTTACGGCAGTTTTACGGAGACTGTACCCGAGAGTCCACAGCCCCCTTAAGTCCTCGCTACATGTAGTTGTGAGTGGGAAAGATGAAGCAAACTGGAACACTAAAATCAGTACCGGTATGTTCATAGTATCATAGTTGAGAATGGTTTTTATTGTGTAGGGGGCTCAGGCACTTCACTCTGTATTATGAAAAAAGTGAAGAAATTGTTTTGTTAGTTGTTCACATGATGTATTCACGACAGTTTGTCCGAGTCTATATATTATTTAGTGATGTATTTGTGTGTACTTCAATTGAGTTTATTGGTAAAACGCGCCAAGTCTATCGACATCTTTGAATACAAACAATTATAAAAAATTAAGAAAGACCTACTGATTTTAAACAAACATGGATTTTATTTTTAACACATGTCTACTTTCATCACACAAAAGAAAACGAATTGAAGTCATTTTTATAGCCATGATAAAGAATATTGATTTTCTCCAAATGTCACTTTGTGGAGTTAGCGCGCTGTGCATATGCACTCTTGATATACAGTATATAAATTTCACTTAGAGGCCTATACGCTATTTTAGAATTGTAGGCCTTCACTTCCATGATCGCTAACGGTATTTCTCAATTGGCCATACCCGAGGTAAATAATGGTTTTGTGAAGATAACAATTTGCATTTCCTAACTTGAAATAATTTCTTTATCCTCCAGATATTGGAACTTAGCATTTTAAGATGGAATATTTCAGTCCCAGAAGAACTGCCTCTGGCTCCATAACCTGCATTGTCGTCGCAGTTACAATGTTATTTAAAACCAGTATTGCAACCGAAGATCTTTCTGCATATCAAGTTGCCTTCTTCCAAACGCCAGACGCTAGCTCAAAGTTTAATCATTTTGCAATACATGAACGAAACGGAGATATTTATATTGGTGCTACCAACAAGATACATCATTTGTATTCAAATTTTGCCCTGGGAAATTCTGTATCGACTACTTCACAATGTGCCACTATTGGTGGTCGATGCATCAATCAGAACAAAGTATTGGTTATTGATTACGAAGCCCAGAAAATTATTACTTGTGGAAGTGAAAACGAAGGTAGATGTCAGATGAGGAATCTGGTGGATATATCGATTTCACTAGAGAATATTAATTCCGTCGCTGCATCGGCTTCATTGTCGACTGAAGCTGTAATCGCACGAGGGCCATACGGTCAGAACATGTTGTATGTTGCAGCGACGTATGATTCAACACGATATGGCATTGGATCCGTGACTCCAGTTGCAAGGAGGAGCATTCGATCATACGGAGACGCTCTTCTAGCAACGGATGCTGAAATATTCTTTACACCCGCTGCAATTTATAACAGACCTTTCCTGATTAATTACATGGGCGTTGTCATTTGGAAACAACATGTCCACTTTGCAACTATCCAAAAACTTGATTATGACCAATTTCCCTTCGTCAGTGCTTCAGGGTATATATCGAAATTAAATCGCGTGTGTCAAGGAAGCAAAGACTTCAAATCTTACACCGAAATAGTTCTTGAATGCAGAGGAAATCATGACAGATCTTATAATCTGGTGCAATCTGTACATGTGGGGAAACCAGGGAGTCTGCTGGCAGATTCTTTTAACATCACGGAAGAGGACAGTCTTCTATACGGGGTATTTGCCCACAGTGAACAGCCAGATGGTTTTGAGCCGACCAATTCATCAGCTATATGTGTTTTCAAAATGGCGGATATTGAAGATAGATTTTCGGAAGCTGTTTCTGGATGCCTCCGAAACGGATCTGACTTCGGATTAGAGTATGTGAGGGATAGTAACTGTCCGGGCTTTCCTGTAAGTATGGCACATTAATAGCATAATCAAAAGGTTATATTCATATAATAGTGTATACAAATATAATATGGCTTTGAAAATTTGAATATGTTTATTATAATCCTGTTACTTGGACGATCTTTTTCTTTAAAAAAAAGCAAACATTAATATTTGTACGTATACCGTATATTATTTGCAGGGAATCACTTCGTCGATTGCTGCCATGTGGGAGTGTGATGCCTTTTGTTATTCATTTGCTAAATCCACTAAACCGTTGGTATCAAAGGCAGTATTCGAACATCCAATGGCACTCATGTCCTCCATCAATGTTACCACTGAACGGAATCACACCATTGCATTTATAGGCACACCATTTGGAGAACTAATGAAGGTAAGATACACGTGACAACAATACTAATAGGACAGTGGTCAAACTAGCGAATCTCTCTTCCGAAGCGATAGACTCACTCCGTTTGGGCATTGCTTACATCCATAGCTAGTTTGTGACTTCCCCAGCATGTTGCAGCTTAAATGGAAATCGGCATATTTATAAGGCGCCACTGCAAAATAAGTACATATGGCTCGTAGTATACGTAGCTTGTTGTACGTAAAATGTATACGATAGTCGCGAAAGGAATCTTTTGCATCATCAAGCAAATATTGTTTTATTTTGGTGGAAATCTTTACATTAGTCTCAGTCCAATAATTCATTGGCCGGTCTGGAGCCCAGCGGCCGCGTCTTATTGCATTTACTAGGCTGGGTCCCTACGTCCCTTTTATGACCACAATCGTTAATAATGGTGGACCAATCGAGATTTAAGTACCCTCACAGAGTGAGGGTGTAAATAATGAAAACGGGAAGGATTCGGTCTAGTGGCACAACCAATAATATTTGATGTCATGGCATTCTACAGATTCAGATGGATGATAAGGAGAATGCTAGGCTATATGAAACGCTTCATCTGGGAAGTCCGCTTCTGCGACATATTGAATTTGACGAATCACAAGAGCACGCGTTCGTCTTAACGGAACAAAAGGTAAAGACATTTAAGTATGAATTCAATCATTGTGATATTAATTAAAATAAGATTTAAAGAAAAAGAGTCGAGACACCAGTTCACGTTTATTTCGAAGTGAATTCACGCCGATTTGAGCTGAATAGCCTACTGATGATATTTGACTAGATGATGGACTATCTACTTAAGGAGCACATCAACACTCGACCGCCCGGCAACCGCCGGTTCCGTGGAGTTCCGTGCGGTTGCAGCCGGTTTCTATTGTTCTTAACAATGATATGCGGTCCAACCGGGCGGAACCGGTGGTTGCCGCGCGGTCGAGATTTGATGTGCTTCCTTAGTAGGTATGTAAAAGACGTTTATAGAGGTTGCAATGATTGTTTCAACTCCTTTGAATACTGAACTATGGGATGACGAATGTGAAGCTCATTATGATGGCACCTTTTCAAATCAAGTACGCATCTGTACTTTGAAATGAATCGGTTTGCTCGAATCTAAAGATCGGAAACGCAGCAACTTTTGATTATGTCACGTTGTCCATCCACATCCAATTGTATCAGGTCCAATTGTATCAGGAAATTCGAAGGAATTTCTATCTCCATAACACCATTAAGCTTTTGGAGATGGCTCTTGGACACAGTATATTTCTTCCAAGAAATTGGTGATGTATGCGATGTAATATATCAGCTACCCCTCTGTCATGATGTTCATCATTCATATGTGTCGGTTAGCTATCCATAGTTATAATGAACGAACGAAAAGATGAAGTTGCATTTCGAAATTTTACTGAATTATATCTTGTGTTACCTTAAAGTTCATGAAGTTACGCACATCCAACTGCAGTTACTATCACACATCCGAAGAGTGTATCGGAGTGAATGGTGAAGAAGATGGAGATCCCTATTGCGGATGGTGCACTGAACAGATCAGGTATGATACCACTGGGCACTTTTCCTGATGGCATAAGTAAATGATATAATTTAACCTCTTACGACCAATTAAAACAGTTCTACCATTGTGTCCACATGATCCAGGAGATTCTACCATGAATAATAGTTTATTTTCTTTTGAACTTAAATCAATTTATTTAACTTTAGATGTACTCGATATCACGAATGTGCAGTTTCTGATGGTGCAGCGCCCTGGCTTCCATACAGCCAACAATGCATGGAAACTACGGATGTACAACCGTCAAGTTCATTACCAGTCTCTGCTACAGAACAAACGGTATAATTTGATTTAGAGCATGTCAATTATCTTTGCTGTATAGAGTACAGGAATCTGTAACATTATATTAAACGCTGTTGGTCGTGTGATAGGTCGTTATAGAGACTTAAAGGCATATTATGTGATATTTTCCAAGTAGCGCCCTCTATCATTGATTTTTACTATGAAAGCAGATTTTCTTGCAGATTTGCATTTTTGATCATAAATCATAAAGATCTTTTAAGTTAGATCGATACGATTCCTAATTACTTCAAAATCATGGTTTGAAAATAGATTGTACCGAGCGGTACCATTTTTTTCTTCTTCAAATTATACTCTAAATTCACTCTAAAACTCTGATGTTGAGGTTATTAGGAATCGTATCGCTTTGTAACTTGGAATATATTTATGATTTATGAACCGAAAAGTAAATCTGCAAGAAAATCTGCTTGCAATTTTTTTTTCGAGGATTGAGGGCGTCCCCTGGAAAAGAACACATAATATACCTTTAAACAATTCTTTTTGGTCTTTTAGTCTTTTACTTTTAGTCTTTTAGTCTTTTAGTCTTAAAAGCGCTGCAAATCGGGATAATTTTCGTAGAAATCCAGTATCTTGGAGATAAAATAAAATTTGACTAGGGGTAGGGGGTATACGTAAAAGACACCATTAGCCCGATATTCTACTTCTCGGGAAAGGGTACCCATATGCTCGGGCTATCGCCAAACGTCGTTACTTATGCAATTATTTTATATTTTTCAATAGATAACCCTGACAGTGGATCTAGAAACTGACCAGTATGAATCGTACAAATTCTACTGCAGCTTTGACGATCGATTTGAATCAGATGCTACTAAAGTTGACAATCGATTGACTTGTCGAACACCTCCAGAATCTGATATTCCACCAATAGTATCAAATGGTAATAACACCTTATTTTGCATACAATAATCGCATTACAAACTGCCTTTCTCATCAATACTAGGCATTGGCCCATATTTGAATTATTCAAAAGTTATTTCGTAACTTTTACATCCGTAGTAAATCAATTTTGTTACTGTTTTCCTAGTCCTTCATTCACTCGAATCGGCGATTTTCCCACTGAAATCCGCCGAACAAACATATGTGTCAACACTGTCCCGTACGATTCTCATTCTTGAATTCAAAACCTACGTTAACCGATTCTTTCGATCATAAGGCACACTGTCCGGCATATTTTTCATCCACATACGCCTCCAAATCGTGACCGTAATTCTGAATGTTCATGACATGTGGTGGACATCGAAACATTTGGGATTGAGAAGCGTGATTCCCACCGTTTGTGCCCCTTTAATGATCGATACATATCATGCATTGGTGAACACGTGATCAGAGGGTAAGACGGTACAATGATCTACTCTAATTGGCTAGATTAATGCACATTTTTGCAATAGCATGGCTACGCCATATCTCGTCAAGAGATGTACCAAGCGCTATGAACTTTTCGTAATGGTTTCCTGTGTGAAGGATTTGAGTCACGAATGAGAATTGTACCCGTCAATGACGTTATTGCCTGTTCTGATTTGCTGTGCTTAATGACCATATGTTTTGCCGAGCAACCTATCCACACAACAACAAAAAAAACCTCACATTTTAAACTGGCAAAACCTTTTTGATCTAACCATTTTTGTACTTCGAATAAGTCTCATTGTAAGGACCCTAACCTGCATATAGTTTATATTGATTGAATTGCTAATTAATTGCATGCCGTATTTTCATATTCACAGATAGCATCACAATACCGCTATATATTCGCTCCATTCCGGCTTTAGTGGGATGCGTCAAGACAGATTTCACCTTCTATGATTGCTCATTGCATGAATCGTATGTATCAATAATAATTTTATGTAATATATTCAGGTAGAAATAGATTACCAACAGAATGACTAAAAGAATGTCCCAGCAATACTTACGACTATTTGTACTGTAATGTTGATCAACATATTCAATGATTTGTAGTATGATAGCGTTTGTGTATTCATCAATTTATATTATTATTTGTTTTTCTAAAAGCTGTACGTCCTGCGTGAATAGCCAATGGGGATGTGACTGGTGCGTACTAGATCATAGGTGCACACATAAAAGTTCTGGGTGTCCAGCTAGTTACTCGGTTGTCAGCAACACACATGTAAGTACAGGAATAAGGACCGTCACATTGCAAATAAATTCATCTTACAACGCTGCTAAATGAAAAATCATAATACTTTTGCGAATAAATTTAATAAACACGTGACTAATAGGGTGTCGCCATCTTGTAGCCGCCTATATAATGCCTGGCTAATGGATATCTTTTTCGATGCATTTTTCCACAAATAGCAAAGTGATTTTCTAATAAGCTTACCTTACTTAATGGAAAGAAAGCAATAAGAGTACTTGCAGATTAATTCTAAATCCGTAAGTGTTAATCGAGGTAAGCCTAACTTCGAGTTACACCTATATCAACTTCTTATACCATTTCAGAAAACTGGTGCTTCGAACATAGGCGCATCCAATTGCCCCCAGCTACAGAAACAGTCTGGTGTAATGTTGCTTCCGAATGGCGCTGCTAGAGAAATCACAATACCAGCCGTAAATTTACCTATGGAGCACGAGGTTTGATTTTGAATATTGTTTATTATTGAAAACTAATTATGTTGCATTTGCCTCAAAGTTCATGAGGACCATTATACACGCCTATCTTTATACTTAGCCAAAATTTACAAAATCTACAATCCACGTTCTTGAAAATCGTTTTACGAAATGTTGAACAACCATCAACTTGTCGATTGTTCTTGTAACCTTAAACTCCTTTAGGCAATACTTATTTTTGAGTTCACACTTGCTGTCCAGGATGAATCTATTAACGGAAACAGACAATCGGGAAGGTGTAGCGTTTGTCGCTTTGCGTACCAAAATATAACTTAGTTGTACATTAAAGTTGAAATCATTCCGAGTTGTTCATGAAAAGAAGATGCACACAGAAAACACTATGTAAAAAAAATACACAAATTATGTAAAAAATACACAATCTGTGTAAAAATAGAACTCCATAATACTATGTAAACAGTTGTGTAAAGCTTTTGCATAGGAATTTACACAACAGCTTGGGTATATATTACATGTTTTATGTAAACTCTTACATAATAATTATGGAGTTCTATATTTACATACTTTTTTACATAGTGTTTTCTGCATGAATAGATCCATGTAGATACTGTCACATAGGCTACATTATGATTACTTGCTGCAGTGTGTGTGCCTAAATATCTTCCCAGCAGACAGTTGGCACGTCACTCACTTAATTTTTGGCATTCTCTGCATCCTGCGGGCCGCCGGTGCCTAATTTGACAGAACCATCTCATCATAATCATGATCATGATGAGAGTGTCCAAGAATGGCATTGAACCGTCTGTTATGTTCATAAGTCAGCGTTTTGCTCTTTCGTATAAGGATCACTTTTGTAGAAATAGTTCACCCTTGATCATGTTGATGTTTCATGTGGCAGTGTAGTAAACTCCTCACAAAAAGTATCGAGACACTTGCACATGATCCAATAATTAACGGCCCGAAAGGGTATGGATTAAATAGAAGCCAATTACCCAGTGTATAATTATGTTCTGCGTATTTTGACACCCCAATTGTTGAGATACGATATTGCGAAGCGTATTGTCATTTCAATGGACGTAGGTGCAGTTTTAAAAGTGACAATCGTCCCTAGAGAAAATGATAGAAGCAGGTTTGCAAATGTTTGGAATGATCAGGTTTATGCTTTATACACGCTGTTGTTGATACACTGATACACAAAGTACTGAAGATAAAGACAAAGTCATGGCAAAGTTGAAGTTGAATGAAAACAATAAATCTGTGTTGTGAAAGGAACACATTATCTTTATTTTCTGTGTGTATTTTGCATTTTTGTACACGTGTGTAAAGCATAAACCTGATCATTCAAAACAAAAAATGCAAACCTGCTCGTATTGTCTATAGGAATGATTGTCACTTTTTATACCCTTTCATGCCGTTATTAATAATTGGATCATATTTAAGTGTCTCGATACTATTTGTGAAGAGTTTTATATGTCACACAGTACACTACGCCGACAATACGGCAATCACTCCTATCAACTCTCCGGGACGGCCGAGTGCACCAATGACGGGTAGCTGAAGAATAGCGTTACCTCGCTAGTAACTGAGGCGTAACTCAAAATTTTGAGAGCGCCAATGCGGGGTAAGCTACTAGGCTAGTAACTGGCAGGTAATTTACGCTAAATGTTATACCTGACCGGACCCAAGAGTAAGTTGGGGCATAACGTTTTATGCCACAAGTCAGTCGATTCTAGCAGTAGCGTAAATTTGTTGTGAACATTGGAGGGGATGATTCGCTAATGCTGAAGGACCAATTGCGCTTGCATGCCCAGGGGTGTCTATTTGACATGTTTGAAGTGGAATGTGACCCCTCATAAGCTGAAAGATTTTTATATTTTTGAAAATCCATTCATGCAATTTGGTGATTTTTTTAGTCAAAATTTAGATCAACTCCTTTAGCCCATTCAAACACTATAATCGCACCGACTTTGGGTCATATTTTGACCAAAATGTACTAATTGTCCAAGGATCTTAAATAATGACTAAATACATGAACTTATTATTGTTTTTATTAATTAAAAACTGATAAAGCCAAGTTTCAACATTATTGTGAGTGGAAGGGTAGAACTAGAAGAACGAAATAAAAAACGCATTGCGTGCCGTGCGTGGTCTGGGAATCGACAAGGACAAGGTGTCCACGCCACGGAAGTATTTGTGTTAAGAGATGTGTTATAATTGTATATATTTGTATCCATCGGGTGCTTGTTTTTGTCATTAAAATTGTGCTTTTTGGTGCAATGTTTGTATGTGCCCCTCGCCCAAAATATGTTTGTAATGTCACGATAGTCCTTATTTTTGAAAAAGCGGTAAACAAACTTCGAATTTATTGGCCATAAAATGGCATCATTTTTTCCGGATCGCAGGCCGACTCCACGTGATTCTTGATTTACACTCACCTATGACCTAGCGAGTGACGACACGTTTTTAATATTACGGAGGACCATTCACGCCAGAATTTTACAATAAACTATAGGTTAACACTTTGCATATGCGCCAATTAATTTTGTAAGAGGACGATGCTGATTAATGTGGATATTTACCTCGCTAGTTGCTATTCTGATGTTACTCGCCAGTTATGCTCTAAGAATTACATCGTTAGTAAGTTATGCTACAGTTAGAGCATAACTACTAGGGAGGTACCTACCTATTAAGTTACCCGTCATTGGTGCACTCGGCCGATGAGTCCAGGATTGAAATGTAGGAAAATATGAGCACCATAGCCACTTCTTTCGTTTCGTAAATACGAACATTTCAAAATTGACAAAAATGTTCGACAATTGACCACACAGGTAGATAAATGGGAGTGTATAGTTATGATAGACGGCAATGAAGAAACAACAGCAGCTGTTCGTCTCGATTCTGATATTACTTGTCAATCCCGATCAGTGAGTATAGTGCTTTTTAGTTTTCTTTTTTTTTAGTGTATGAGAGAGAATAAACATTATATACACATTGTATGTAAATATTGACGACGGTTCCAAAATTGAACAAAATGTTTTCAAAATGTCAAAATTATTTAATTTCATCATCATGTTTGGAATCACCATTAGAATTGCATTAAAATAAGTACAAACGTGCCTAGTATTGGTTCAGTAATCTTGAGTAGACTTAGAAATATGGGAAAGGTTTCTTAAACATCTGTTTGTATAATGGTACAACTATAGCCGCGTGGAAAGTGTTTAAAGTTTGGTTTAAACCCAACCCCGACAGTTACCTTTACCACATGCGAGGGACATAAGAAAGTTTGGAGTTTATTGTATATACGTTGGTCAGGATACATACGCATACGTACGTTGACTATAATCCATCTTTTGGAGGTGTTTACAAATAGAAAATCGTTTATCCGTGCTCTATATTTCAGTATACATATGGCTTCTCCTACTCTCAAGAGTTAAATGTCAGCGTCTCTGTGAAGTGGAATGGTGAGAATAAATTGGACGATATCCACGGATTTACAGGTATGTAGGCAACATTTAAATATAAAATTCACACGTGGTCTTACCCGCGCGATTTACACTTGGACATGACAAGAGTTTCAATGCGCGCGCATTTTCGTAATCATGTTGGCTGCAAATGATTGCCAATTTTCGGCCACCTCACTTCCGAATCCTGTTTACGTCAATGGCAGTGATAATAGCGGCGGTACTTTCGACATTAGCGTAGCGAATAAATAAAACCAGCAATTGCTATTGTAAAAGTCAACAGCACCCTGGTTACGTAATACACGTGTATTATTTGTTATTCCATACGCGAACAATTTTAAAAGCGATATCGTAATACTAGTATTATGTAAATGTTGCAATGCATTTTTCTCTTATTTAACATACTTTCTTAACATTTTGTTTTAAAAAAGTCACCTTCTACAAATGTGAAGTCAATAGACCGGATTGTAGTCGGTGTCTTTCCACGGAAACAACGAGACGGGAACTAAGATGTGGCTGGTGCCCTGAATACAGCGTGTGTATCATCGAAGAAGACATTTTATGCCAAGGTAGTTGGATCTCACCAACATCAGGAACCAATTGCCCGAATCCGATCATAGACGAGGTAAACGATATTCTGAATATCAACATCATCTCACATCTTTACGAGGAATCACGTGACTTGCAGAACTTGATAATTTATTATAAAGAATAATTATATTGTTTGCTACTATTTGAATTTAAATATTATTGTCCCGGAAAAAGACCGGGCGAACGGTCGGTCAAGTGGGTGTTTCCCCCGCCCCCCCCCCCAATAAGTTCGTGAAAATGTTGGTGAATTATCAACAACAAAAATCGAAACAAATTCCCAAAAGTTTCAAAAAAATTCTAAAATATTCCAAACATCTCGGAACATTTCAAAAGACAAAATAAAACACCTATTCTCATATTCGAAACATTGGGTCTGTCGTACAATATGTTTTTTCGTCGCCATATTACGAAATATTTGACCACGATATCCCCTTTTCCCATTATGTATTTCAAGGTGTGGCCTACATCCGGGCCTGTAGAAGGAAAAACTGTCGTGAACATTACCGGTACGAATCTTGGCAGATCATTTAGTGATGTCGACAGTGTCACTATTGGTGGATGGCTTTGTGATCTGGAAGGATTAGAAGAACTCTATATAACAGGACAGAGGTAGGTTTAACCCCTTGGCACTACCTGCCTATTTTATAATGTTTATAATTGCTTAATTTCAAGATTATATACTCATTTGAATAACTAATATGGAAATACTGCTTCCAAAAATAGTTCACCTCAATATTTATCAGGGATCAAATTATTCTAACAATGTCTCTCATTGGTGCAATAAATGATGTATCCATCTTTTTGACCAATCGGCAGGTAGTTCTGCAGGGGGTAAAAGAACGATAATAATGTTTGGTTTCTTAGACAAGGTTTTGAAAACACATTCAACACACATGTTTTAGGACAGTAAGGTAGCGCTACCCACGGACTGCATTCTTCCGTTACAACACAAGCGGCCGAGTGCACCAATGACGGGTAGCTGAAGAATGCGCTACCTCGCTAGTAACTGAGGCGTAACCCAAAATTTTGAGAGCGCCAATGCCGGGTAAGCTACTAGGCTAGTAACTGGCGGGTAATTTACGCTAAATGTTATACCTGACCGGACCCAAGAGTAAGTTGGGGCATAACATTTTATGCCACAAGTCAGTCGATTCTAGCAGTAACGTAAATTTGTTGTGAACATTGGAGGGGATGATTCGCTGATGCTGAAAGACCAATTTCGCTTGCATGCCCAGGGGATGTATATTTGAAGTGGAATGTGACCCCTCATAGTGAAATATTTTATATTTTGAAAATCCATTCATGCAATTTGGGGCTTTTTTTAGTCAAAATTTAGATCAACTCCTTTTGCCCATTCAAACACTAATCGCACCGACTTTGGGTCATATTTTGACCAAAATGTACTATAATTGTCCAAGGATCTTAAATAATGACTAAATAAATAAACTTATTATTGTTTTTATTAATTAAAACTGAAGTTTCAACATTATTGTGAGTGGAAGGGTATAACTAGAAAAAAGAAAAAAAAAGTATATCGTGCAGTGCGTGGTCTGGGAATCGAACCGGGGTCCTGCGGTTAACAGGCGAAGGACAAGGTATCCATGCCACGGAAGTATGAGTGTAAAGAGGTGTGTTATAATTGTATATAATTGTTTGCATCGGGTGCTTGTGTTTGTCATTAAAATTGTGCTTTTTGGTGCAATATTTGTGTGTGCCCACGCCCAAAATATGTTTGTAATGTCTTGATAGTCCTTATTTTTGAAAAAGCGTTGAACAAATTCGAAATTTTTTGGCCAAAGAAATACCGTCATTTTTGTTCGGAACGCAAGCCGACCCAACGTGATTATTTATGTTAATTATGTACACTCACCTATGACCTAGCGAGTGACGACACATTTTAAATACGAAGTGTTTACGTAGCCGTATACGGCTACGTAACCCCGGGGTTACGTAGCCGTACTTTTGTTAAAACGCCGAACGTATTGGCGCCCTCAATTTCGTATTTACCGTTTGTGTATATTTCAACATGCGGCCCTATTTGTGGTTTTTTATGTACTTGCATTTGTTTTTAAAGCGTCTCTGTGCACCAATCCTTACTTTTTACCTATTACATCGTAAGGCACTCAAAAATTTCTTAAGTAAGTTTTTATTAGTAGTTGTATTAGCATATTGTTATAAATTACCTTATTCAAATTATTATATCCACCCGATAGTATACGGCTACGTAACCAGCGCACCGAGCATCGGTTACGTAGCCGTATACGGCTACGTAACTAACGCGCAGAGTATCGGTTCCGTAGCCGTATACGGCTATGCAGCGCCCGATTTACGTAGCCGTATACGGCTACGTAACCACTGCCTTTTAAATATTACGGAGGACCACTCACGTCAGTATTTTACAGTAACCTATAGGTTAACACTTCGCATATGCGCCAATTAATTTTGTAAGGGGACGATGCTGATTAATGTGGATATTTACCTCGCTAGTTACTATTCTGTTGTTATTCGCCAGTTGTGCTCTAAGAATTACATCGTTAGTAAGTTACGCTACAGTTACAGCATAACTACTAGGGAGGTACCTTACCTCCCTATTAAGTTACCCGTCATTGGTGCACTCGGCCGAATATGTTGGTAGGCCTAGCCTAGCGCTCAGTCAAAGCGCCTCGATTCTGGTCATGTCTCGAGGACACATGATGTGTCTAGCATAATACTAGTAGAAGGAAGGATTTGAAGTCGAAAATTCAAAATTGGGGACATACACACGTGTCTATTTATGCAGTACTCAACACTCCTTTACTTCATTGTTATTGTACTAGGATATGTATATTCAAGATTTGGCAAATAACATGTGTCTTTTCGTTTGTTTGGCAGTGTTTCGTGTCGAGTCAGGCAGGCATACAGCCCTCAAACCATGTACATCATGGCGAACGTTTGGGGCATTAATGGTAATTTACAAGTCAGCAACAGTGGCGTTATTTTCAAGTATCAGGTAAGTATTATTTAAAAGAAATTTCATGAAATTAAATACAAAGGAATGAACAGATCAAACAGTATTTGGTTATATCAGGGATTCTACAATTTCGGGATAAGAGACTCTTATTATACTGCGCACGCACGTAAATAACAGGACCAGTTATATTGCGCAATATATCAGTGTGCTACCAAAGAGGTTACGTCATGGTTATGTGGCATATGCAAGGAATTTATAACGACCATCAGAAACAAATAACGACGCTACGGTGTATACTCAAAGGAAGTGATCAAATGAAATTCAAATGTATAATCAATAAAACGCGAATTCCTCATAAGCAGACGACAAAAAAAGTCACGTCGCCATCTATCAGTTAAATATGGCGTCCTCTACCGGCAAGCGGAGTTCAGCCCTGCAGTTATCATGGTTATATCCTATGTTGGCATGGGGGGGGGGGGGGACTTTCATCTGTTATTTTATGAAAATTCTGGCATCGATTATCGACAGAGAAATAAATGACGGGCTGAGATTGTATTACGGACGAGACATGCCTTGTCCAGGACATACTTTGGATAAGGTGTTTTCTGCGGCATTATCATCAATTGACATAATTTTATATTTATATCTAGATTCCTGAAATTATTGATTTCACTCCAAAAGTTGGCCCTCAGGCTGGTGGTACAGAAATTGAATTGATAGGGAATAATTTGAATACGGGACGATTGATAACGGCGTCAATAGGAGAGGCAAACTGTCTTATTGATAGGTAAGGCTTCAACAACGAATTAGTTTCAATGTGAATGAGTTTAATGCATCTTCTTAAATTGAGTCAGTGATTAGACATGCCAGATGTGTCACGGTAAATGTAACTTATGGAGAAGAGGAGATGCATGAGAGAGTTGGATTAATCAAGCCGTGAGGATAACAAGTTTGCATATGACGTGATGACATGTTGTTTCATCAATGAACATCCGAATACATCCGATGACATGTTGTTTATTGATGAAACAACATGTCATCACGCCATACGCGCACTTGTTACATCGCGGCTCGACTATTCCAACTCTCTCTTACAGGGATCTTCTGCGAAAGATATTAAACGGCTACAGCGTCTCCAAAATCGAGCAGCCAAACTCATTTATAATGCTAAAAGACGTGATCATGCAACTCCTCTTCTCCACAAGTTACATTGGCTGCCTGTTAAAACGCGCATTGATTTCAAGATCCTGACTATTGTATAAATGTTTCAATGATGGCGCGCCTTGTTATCTTAAGGACCTTATGAGTACTTAGGGTCCATATCCAAACTCTCAGTGCTTTTAAAGCATTTTTCTAGCGATTTAAAAGCGCTTTTCCAACGGTATTTCGTTCTATTGTTAAAAGCATCGGAAAAAGATCGGTGATTAACTAGAAACCTCTCTACTTATCTGGCGTTAACAATATAACTATTGTAGTACTCTCGATGGCTGCATTAGTGAAGCAGACAGATCAAAGGCGCAAGGAAGGTTGTGTTATATTCTTTAAGAAATACTATAATATAGTATTTCTTAAAGAATATAACACAACCTTCCTTGCGCCTTTGATCTGTCTGCTTCACTAATGCAGCCATCGAGAGTACTACAATAGTTATATTGTTAACGCCAGATAAGTAGAGAGGTTTCTAGTTAATCACCGATCTTTTTCCGATGCTTTTAACAATAGAACGAAATACCGTTGGAAAAGCGCTTTTAAATCGCTAGAAAAATGCTTTAAAAGCACTGAGAGTTTGGATATGGACCCTTATGTACCTAAAAGAAGTGGTCTTCGTTCTGCCTCTGACACTCGGATTCTCACTGTACCTAAAACTCGTCTCACTCTCTCCAAAAAAGGATTTTATAGCCTCCGGCCCATTTTTGTGGAATAATTTACCGCGTCACATCAGGCATGCCTCATCACTGACTCAATTTAAAGAAGATGTTAAAAACACTTATATATATATTTCACCGTCATAGTGCGTGCGAGTGATGTTTAACACTGTTATTTTTAACTTTATGTTTTAATTTTGTTAAGCGCTGTGGTACCATTGTATAATGTGTAAGAGCGCTATATAAATGCTCATTGTTATGTTATGTTATGTTAATACGAGATGACTGCTACGCCAAAACGGCACGACGCTGTGGCTGATGTTCAAATTCATATTTCTACTGATTTCTATTGAAATAATTAAATCTTAATCACGAACATCATGCACAAACAAGATGTGCATGAATCATTACTCCTGACATCGAATAATAACATCATTACTATGATCCATAGTAACATAAATGTTACTTCTTCTTTATGTCAAAGGTCAAATATCAACGACACGTATGCAGTTTGTAGAACATCTGAATCATTGAGTGGCAGTTCTTACCCTCTTGATATGACGTTTGATGGAGTCTCTACCGAGTCACAGAAGAGTTTTACCTATCAGCTGAATCCTAGTGTCGCGGAGGTCAACCCAAAGACAAGTATACAACAGTATGGACCATATTACGTCATAACCTGTCTTTAACTTTAACTTACAATTATACGTATAGTTTTAAGTAGTTAAATATCTTTGATAAGCAACGTCATATTACAGAAAAAATAATAATCACGCTAAATAGATGCCAAAAAGGATCTTATTTAATATTCGTATGTCGGGTATTTGTAACTTACTACCATAATATATCTGCGTTCGTTAGCGTTTAGTCTCGATTTCGGTACTTCATATGAGATATTGCTATTTTCATATAACACAGTAGATATTTACATAATATTACAAAGAAAATTAGACAGAAAAGTCTTTCAAATCAACTAATTGACTTGCATTGCACCTTGACAATTTATTGTTAAATCGCATCGTGTTAAAAATATGTGTGACATTCCATGACCTATCTTATACCCAAACTTTCCAATAAGATAGTATTAGTTAACAAACAGTTAATATAACGTATAGTTTGATTGGTTTTATTAAAGTTAAACATGTTAAATGTTGCTTTTTTCGCAGTGGTGGACGTATGCTTCTTGTCCGAGGTGATCGCCTGAACACAATACAACGTCCAATGATGTTTGTCATCTTATCAACAGGAGAAATATCTAAGGATGTAAGTGCAAAATTCAAGTAATACTATAATTGTTATATTACTTTCCCATCCGCAAAACACTTTGACCAGATGTTATGCATTGAGAATTATACTAGGGAACAGTACCATTTATACACGATAAAATGATCGAGACTGCATCGAGACTCGATACGGTTTGGGCTCGATGAAACGACATTGGCGCTCGCTATCTATCGGGCTCGATTCAAAGGCCATGCCATAGTCACTAATACCCTGGGGAATATAAAACAAATACACCAAGGATTTAATAATGTTTATGTTTAATCTGAATCCGTGCCAGGTTGTCGCGACCGCACGGTCTTTAATGATTTTCTCTGAAGGTGGGTTGGGGAGATTTTAATGGTAAGTGTGAAAGGGTGATATCAATCGTGTCCAAAAGATCATGTAATTAGTGAGTTTTTCCAAGATATGACAGATAACGTCACATATAACGTAATACGTAGCCCTAAATACTTTTAACACCTTTGCCCTCTGTCCGTTTGTTTTTAATTCACACACCCATTGGCGGTTTAGGAAGAACAATTCCAACTTTATTGTTTGACTATCTTTATCTATTGTGATTTATATTACTTAGTTGGAACATTCCCTGGTTTTAACGTTTGCAGCCAGGATCATGGTTGGAATATGGAGATATTCGAATAACTTGTTTAATGAATGTAAATACGTAGAAGTATCATATCAATACGACGGGACAGGGGACGAGTAATATTATGCTGCTCGATAGATAATACATGGTATTACTGCTCAATACGGGTCTCGATACAAAAACTCATCGAGTCTCGATATGGTCTAGATAATTCCATCGAGTATAAATTGAACTGTTCCCTAGCAGTTATCCGACAGGCGCTGCAATGTATAATAATTATTACAATGGGTCTTCACAAACATTGCTCAATTAAATGGATGAAACAGTTTATTGTTTATAACATTGTTAACAAGATACATTTTAATTCATGAAAAGATATAATGACACAATAAGGTTTATCGCGAATCGAAAAAAGCCATTGATTATCCTTTTCTGTTGCATTATGGGATCGCAAAAGGGCAAAATCTGCCCCCGTTCAGGATCCCACAATGCATCAGAAAAGGATAATCAATTGATTGTTCCCTATTGGCGATAAGCCTTATAGGCCTAATAAAGATGATGATGAATACACTTTGGAGCATTGAGTGCTTAGGACTCGGGCCGTACTGCCAAACTAGTACGTATGGCTCATGCGTATACGTGACTTATACGTAAAACCTATTTGGTAGTCTTCAAGTACAAGTGTAATATTTTGCATTGTTACACGTATCCATATTGACCTGAGAACAATGCATCTTACGTACAAGTCACTTATACGTATGAGCCATACGTAATAGTTTCGCAGTGCGATCTTATGGCGTTGTGAGGATTTTCAAATTGCCCATGACCTACGGGCATAGCTTCCATAGCGATACACGAAATAATGTGTGATCTTATAGATTAAGCTATGAAACTTACAATGCGTTAATATGTTGATGGCTCAGATTTTCTCGTTGTATGACTTGCTCTTTTATGACATCGACAGGCGCGTACCGACCGGGGGGGCAGGGGGGGCAAGTTGCCCCCCCTGGCTCCAAATATCGGGACGCTAAATTCGTCGCACCGGGTCGCTAAAAATTCGCATAAGGAAAAAAAATAGTGCCTAGGCCGAAAACACTGAGGATTGGGCATTATTTGTTGATTGTTGTGCTTTTTGGGCTGCGAAATGTTGTGACCGTGCGAAAATTTGTGACCGTGCGAAAATTTGTGACCGTGCGAATTTTTGTGACCGTGCGAATTTTTTTGATCCTACCCCCCCCCCCCCCCCCCCCCCCCCCCCCCCCCCCCCCCCACTTACGTGAAATTCACGAGGTGACTGACTGGGAAAAAATTTGGGGCAACCTTTTACGAAAATTTACCATCGGGACGTCGACGACATTATATTTCTGCCCCCCCTGGCTCACATGCCGCGGTACGCCCATGGATCGACCGTGCCCTAATACTGGATACTTGGGAAATTGAAGCATATAATAAACATACTATAGCCACACATTTGATAACGTATCCCACAATTCTTTTGTTCAATGTAGATTTGTTCAGTACATAATGCGTCTTACATGGAGTGTCCAACACCGACAATCAACAAAACAGCTCTGCACAGAAAGAAGCGCGACACCAACGACCAATTAGAATCTTTCTTGGACGGTTTGGATGACCTCGTAGAATTCCTCTTGGATTCGAACAGTGGCGGGTTTATTCAACCTGGATCTGAAGACGTTAGTGCTCTTCAGGATAGTGACTCCAGATTGCCTATAGGCTTTATTATGGATGGTGTAACGGATTTACTTCGATGGTCTGATTTTTCGCAAGTTACTATAAAGTATTATCCGGACCCGGAGTATGAGACGTTTGATAATGGGAAGTCGACGTTGTCTGGTATACTGCTTCAGTTAAACGTAGGTTATTATTCACACATTTAGAAGGTAGTTGCTTTACAATATAAATTATTCAATCCTGATGTTAGGCTGCGCAATAAATGATAACGGGTAGATCAGCACAATGTACACTACATGTATAACGCCTGTTGATTGGACGTTTTACTTTAAACATGTTTGTTGTATTTTATGCTATGAGTTTATGCACACATTGTTTCTTAAGAATTTGAAATATTTTTAAATGATTGTTTTTTTTCTCTTCATTTACATTCATTTCAGGGTAAAAATCTAAACTTGGCAACCACAAAAGAAGAGGTCGAAGTTCTTATTGGCTCGGAGAGGTGTGAAGTCACTGTTTTGGTAGATGATTCACTGACTTGTACCGCACCGGAGGAGCGCCCGCTAGGATACGACGAGATGGGAAGACCACATGATAATATCTTACCACGAGTGACAGTAAGCAGTTTAGAGTAACGTTAAACAATCGGGAAAAGTGTACTTTAGGTCCCAGATTCTGAACTGTACTAGTATCGTCCGACACTAGGACACTCAGTATCGTTCAATACAGGTACAAAGTCAATGTTCCAGTATCGGACGATACTGCCACATATAAACTACTCCAGTATCGGGTGATACTTAGAGAATAATTACTGCGTAACAACTGTTTTCGCGAATTTGTTGTGAAATAAGAGGTTGATGTTATGGTCTGAGGAATTGTCCGAATGACCATAACAGCAACCGAGTATTTCACAACAAATTCGCGAAAACAGTTGTTAAGCAGTCATTATTCTCATTCATTACTGAAAAAGATGCATATTTATCCAAATCGTTGATTTGTACCGATATAATCTCGCTAATAATTAATTAGTTGTTTTGTTTATTTTGTCCACCCCTGCCCTTCTTAGTTATTGAAACAGTCCGAGTCGGGTCATCCCCTCATTCAACCAATCAGAAATAAGCTTTAATCGTGTTTCCTCATAATTCAATGAATATTCAGTTTAGGGGCGTGAGGCGTTTATTTGATTGGTCGGTCAGTAAGCAAAACAATGGAACACTTTGGCGCAGTACTTTCGGGCAATTATTAGTAACCTGCGCTCGGCGTGCGCGTTCTCATCTAACGATTCATTTTATTGGAGCGCACTTGATACGCAGCTATCGCGATTATTCATGAAGTAATGAATGGAACACAATTATGTACCAGTATGGTTCAATACTGGGACAATTCACACTGGTATCATGTGTACCATGTATCGCTCGATACTGGAACAATATAATTGTACCAGAATCGAGCGATGCTGTCAAATTTCATGAGCCAGTATCGTACGACACTGGTATACCAGTATCTGGGACCTAAAGTAAACTTTTCCCAAAAATGAATTAAATGCATGATCAGTCCGTGTAGAGGACAACTTGCTTATATAGTGCGAGTGTCTTTTTTTTCTGAACCGTTGTGAAGGATTCCAGATTTAAATGTTTTGAAAGAGTGTATTGATCCAACTCCTTCAATCTAGTGAATTGTACATTGGTATTCAGGACTAGTATTCCGGATTTCTTTCCCAATGTTTTATTCAGTGTGTTTTAGTGACAGATTTACCTGAAGGCTCTGGAATCTTGCCTTTAATTTGGGTATCTGTTTTTTCTTCAATATATTAAAACTAGTATGGTAAAAAATGTTTTAAGCATTCATGGTTGTAGTGTTTACATGCCATTTCTCAAAATATGTATACGATTTAATATTACAATTCACATAAAAATAACACATAAATTCAAAGTAAGTTGAATTGATACAACTTCTGTCCTTAACATGCTCCAAAACATGCTCCAAACTTTTAATTCAGTGAGTTGAGTATTGCCTCCACACCATTTTCCGTTGAACAGGTACGACACGGTAACTACGTCAAAGATATCGGGGAATTGGATTACTCGGAAACAACCTTACCAGTGTGGGTGCAAGTGTTTCTAGGTATTCTTTTCCCAATTGTCCTGTTAGCACTGGCGATCGTCCTGGTTGGTGTGGCGTATTGGTATCGGAAGACACGTAGTCAGTATCAGATGGTGCACAACCGCGAGGAAGAATTGCTGGAACAAATCAGAAGTCTGCGTAATGGTAAATGTGTAATTTTATCGTAGAATACTTACTCCCACTTGGATGCTGCTTGGTCAATGTTTGGTTGATTAGTCCTCTGCCTCCATGGGAGGGTCTCTCGGTTGATTCAGGGAGACCACTGTAATCAGGGGCGGCGCCAGGGTATTTTGATAGGGGGAGGGGGCAAACAATTTTCTGTCCGTCCCAAAATTAAAATAAATTGTATATAAATGCATTTTTGTTAGTGATGTGCGAAGCACCGCGCTCCGCGCTAGCGCGGACAGGGGGGAGTCTGAGGGGGGATGTGCCCCCCTGAGCGTTAGAACTTTTATTTTCGAACCCATTTGGTGCGATTTGGTGTGTACTTTTGACCGATTTTTGGTTGAAAAGCCATCACTTCATTTCCAATCAATATTGGCTTTTTATCAAAATTAGACAGCTGTTTCGTTATATGCGAGAAAGAAGTTGTGCATACTGATGACATTTTTTAACAATGTTATGTTGAAAAACTGTTTCGCGGTTGGTAACGGCGAATGGAAGCTTTTTTAAAATGCATTTTTTATAAATTGTTAACCAGTATAGCAAAATAAAGCTATTTTATGCAGCATTTTTACGCTTTAGGTTCGTTATTTATTTATTTTCCGACCATGATTTCTCATACTATTTGTATAAGAATTTGGTTTCGATTCCCTCGACTGACGCCTTAAAATTTAAAATATATAATTTTGTTTCCCCGAGATGGGTGGATTTACCCGAATGTTAGTCAAGTGTTGATTTATCTTCAGTTTTATGAAAGCGAAATAAAAGTATACGATCGATGACGACAGGAAAGCGATGATAAAGCGAGTGCAATCTTGAACTCTGACCTCGACGCCTATTGACGATATAGCAGTATTCTGCGGACGCCGGAC
The DNA here is from genome assembly GCA_035610835.1 of Ophiura sarsii. Taxonomy (NCBI): domain Eukaryota; kingdom Metazoa; phylum Echinodermata; class Ophiuroidea; order Amphilepidida; family Ophiuridae; genus Ophiura; species Ophiura sarsii. The sequence continues at coordinate 53,245,135 of CM069445.1, read as the reverse complement.
GGTATGATATTGGTCAAAAGTTTGCAACAACAGTGAGGGCGGGCGATATGCTGCTTGTTTTACAGACGATGCCGGACACGGGCTATTTCACGAATTAACGAAGGACAAACAAATGGTTAACGACGAATTAAATTATAAACAAATTATTCGAAAATTGATATTGATCTGAAGTTAGTGATTCAACTCCATTTGGTCATCCAACTCCAGCGGTTTTAGGATGAAATAATTTAGTGCCAACATTAAAATCCTTTTTTTACATTAACACCAACGGAGATTCAACATTTACGGCCATTCGTGTCCCCGTCTACTGAGGTTATTTTTGGTTACAGTAAATTGTTAATATTTCTTTTTTTATGTTGGGCTAGGTCATTTTATTGGGGGGGGGGGGCGAGAAATAAAATGAACCGACAAGATTGTTATGAGTCAAGATATGCGCGCGTAGCTCGCGATTTTTTTTGACTTTACACCTATTTTTGGCACGATTGAGATACATTTTGGCTGTAAACAAGCTTGTTCCAACGAATATTGCATTTTGGGGAAACATATGCGCGCGTAGCGCGCGAAATTTTTTCATCTGTGTACATTTGACCATCATAATTCCATGATTCCTCTGGTCAAATGAACCGACAGCAGGGGTCGCATTCTGACGCGTCTGCGCGTCCTAGACCTCTCACTTTCTAATAGTGACGCGTCAGGTTTCAAATTGGAAAGGCTTGCGGGTCCCGATCAAAATTGAAGGGACCCCTTAAATTTGACCATGTGTGGAAATGGAAACCTTAAGAAATTCTGTAAATTACATATCCATCCTTTGCTCACAATATAAATTCATCAAAACTGCCCGTAAAAAAGTATTTTTTTTAAATACCCAAACTTCAGGACCCCTCAATTTCTTGGGGGACCCCTTAAATTTGTTTTTTGAAGTCCTACGGGGTCCTGAAAAATGTCATGGGACCTCTCACATTTTGGATCCAGTGCTATCCCTGACCGACAGTGCCAATCTCAACCGACACGACGTCAATATTGGGGGGGGGGGGGGGGGGGGGGGGGGGCGCCCCCCTATGGCTACACCACTGATAGTCTCCTCTATTTTCCTTCCTCTTTTCTTTCCTCCTTTCTTTCCTCTTTTCTTTCCTCTTTTCTTTCCCTTTTCTTTTCTTTCCCTTTTCCCATCCTTCTTTAGGGGGGGGGGGGGGGGGGGCTTTAGCCCCCCCCCTGCCCCCCCTGTGACGCCGCCGCTGGGCTGACTGTAATAGAAGTTAATATCAACTTTTGAACATATGCACAATGGTATTCACCACTTCAACAACTATTTATTCATAAACACATAGTCACCCATAATCATGTTAAAAGGTGAACTTGTGGTCAAATAATGAACGCATTTTGAACTCTTTGACGCAGTGATGATCTATATCAACTTGTTGTTGAACAATCATTTTTGTGCATACTTAACATGCCTATGTTAACCAAATTGGAAATAGTAAAACTTACAGTGGTAATTGGTTTTGCCATTTGATACTGATTTGTTTAGGGTCCATATCCAAACTCTGAGTGCTTTTAAATTGTTTTTCTAGCGATTTCAAAGCGCTTTTCCAACGAAATACCGTTGGAAAAGCGCTTTTCCAACGAAATACCGTTGGAAAAGCGCTTTTAAATCGCTAGAAAAACAATTTAAAAGCACTGAGAGTTTGGATATGGACCCTTAGGCCTTCGTGGGTCAGAGTTGCCCGTGGTTGGATCAATCGACCTAAAGATGCTTGCCTTTTGTCTGCATGATTGAATCGCTAACGTCTATATAACTGAAAAGACTAATTAACGTTGGGAATGGCAGTCTCAATAGCAGATACTGTAATTACAGTGTTTTATTGAAGAAATGTCTACTTATTTTTAACTTACTAACTCCACGGGCGTGTTTTTTGTGAATAAAACTATCAGTGGATAGGGAAGAAAAACGGGTCAAATTTGGGGGAAAAGATCAGGCTGCGACAACGCCGGGGATCGAACCCGGGTCGCCCGCGTGGAAGTCAGAAACTAATTGCGCTAACTGCCTGGTCAGCTTGGAAACCTTAAATTCTACACCATTTGATAGCCCGCCTAATCGTGCCACGAGATCGCAGCTAGCAAGCAACGCAGTGAAATGTCTACTTATTTCCAGTAACCCTAACACCCAGGGCGTGTTTTCACGAATTAACATATCAGGGGAGAAAAACGGGTCAGATAGAGGGGGAGGTGGGGGTGCGCCAGCACAGGGGATCGATGACGGGAGAATTTTAAAAACAAATTATCTACGTCATATAGCCCGCCTCAACGCGCCACGGCTAGGGAAGCATTCGCTATCATCATCTATCAGCGTAGGCTACTACAGCGTAGTGGTTTGTAGCACCCAGGAAGGTTACGGTTAATCCGTTGTTTACCATTGTCATTTGAACACACTCTTTCTTCTATAGCTCTCACTTTACAAGGTAAGGGTGGAGGACGGCCAACCTCTCACGTGACATTATCAAATAACGTACGGATCGATAGAAAAGATGTTAGCGTAAGCTACGAACAGCTGGTTTTTCAACATGAACTTGGACAAGGTATGTTATATTTATACCATAATTATAATAATACCAATAATTCCAAACATCTTGGATATCACTGATAATCGAGTGACGTGAATTACAAAGCGGCGTAGTTCATTATTCCTAACGCCAACTCCTCAATGCAACTAAATGAATAAACTAATAAAGCTATGCTTATAATTATACATGTTTTAACATTCATCATTCTTTATTGGAAACTCTTAACAGGTGCTTTTGGAAAGGTATTCCAGGCAATACTTGATTATCCGGAACAGAAATTTACGCGAAAAGTTGCAGTGAAAACTGTCAAAGGTAATAAGCTTCGGTTGGTATAATGTATAGCAAATGACAAACACTTACCCGCTTTTGAGTTCGTTTAATTTTTTTTTATGATTTAAAGAACTTTAATGACTACAATTTGAATGTTTGAAGAACCATTTCTCAGAGGATAATTATAGCAGGTGGTTTTCTTGATTGCGAATCTACTTACATAGGCCTAATACATGTTATAATATGTTATAATATAGTATTGGCAGCACTGTAGTATCAATTTTTAAGCTTACATTGTAAGCTTGATCCTCTAACGAAGTCTATACTCATTGTCTTTTGAATTGTTAAGGACATTATATATGTTCCATTCAACATTCTTATTGAATAATATAAAATAGCAACTCTCTCAGTCGAAAGCTACTGCAAACTACATTTGCTTCTTGACTCTATCCATTATGTTTTTTTATTACAATATTGTGACGTATGAGTAATTAATAACCATCATCGTAAATTCATTGTTTGTACAGATACTACTGATCCTGGAACAACGTTAACATTTCTGGAAGAAGGATTGCTTATGAAGAATTTTATCCATCCGAATATCATGGGACTAATTGGTTTATCGTTTGATCTCAAAGACAATCCTGTTATTGTGCTTCCACTGATGTCCTTCGGCGACCTGAGATCATACCTACGCAAAGAGACCACGGTAAGCTGCCAAATATATACTGTATAGTTTAATCGGTTCTCTCACCAACACCAGCGCAGTCCACACACGGGTTATTAAAGACACCTGGTGAAAACGCGTTATTTAAATTCCTTAAACACTTGCGAATATGCGTGCATTCACATAAATACATCTGAACGGAAGCGCTACCCTTAAACACTTGTGAACACGCGTGCGTACCTCTAAACACCACTCACGGTACACGCATGAACATTTAGGGAGTACATCAAAACTCGACCGCCCGACAACCGCCGGTTCCGTGGGGTTCCGTGCGGTTGCAGCCGGTTTCTATTGTTCTAAACAATGATATGCGGTCCAACCGGGCGGAACCGGCGGTTGCTGCGCGGTCGAGTTTTGATGTGCTCCCTTACGCATATCTGCTTTTTATACTATATGGATTGGTGGCAACTCATTTGTCTAAGGTCTTTGTTTTATACACATCCTAGGGTCTTGTGTCTTTGTTTTATAGGTCTTTGTTTTATACACACCCTAGGGTATTGGGTCTTTGTTTTATACACACCCTAGGGTCTTGGGTCTTTGTTTTATATGTCTTAGGTCTTAGGTCTTTGTTATACACACCCATCTGGGTGCCAAAACACTCGGCTAATCGGAAACATTCGGAACCGATCGAATATTGTCTCTATGTGGTCTATAAATACTGGAAGTATACTTTTGATATAATACACAAGCATGCTATTGCGAAGAGTGAGTATTACTATTTTGAAGATCCAAATAACCATCACACACTCGGTAGAAAAGATTCACCCATCTGACATAAATGAACTTTGCTTTATTTTCTATATTTTAACAGGTAGTTAATGGTCGTCAGCTGGTAACATTTGCTTTAGACGTCGCCTATGGTATGATTTATCTCGCGGATAGGAAATTTGTGCATCGAGACCTAGCGGCTAGAAACTGCATGTAAATATTGTTTTTAGTGAAATCTACACCTAAACCAAAACAAATTCATTATTAGGCTCTATTAGGTAACTTATTCAAACTTTTTAGTTGGTACCAAAATCTGTAAAAGAAAATTTGCGGGCTATTTTATTACCATAATATTAAGTTGTTGATGTTTATACATCGAGATATGCTTATATGATTGCTGTAGCGAATACATTGGAGCGGCATTGGAAGAGATCTGGCATGTGTGGAGAGAGGTGATTGGAAAAGGAGCTACAGTTTCATTGATATATTGTCACTGTGCAGAACTGCATGAGAGATGTTCATGTTAGGGCATACTAGCAAAGACATCCCATAGAACATTTAATTCATTGCAACTTTTAGTTCATCATATCTTGCCGACCAGACAATCCTGACGTCTAAATTGGCTAGACATCACGATCTGCATGCACTACAGGGTGTCTCAAAAAAATTACAACGCACCATTAGGCGATCATAACTTCCTAATTAAGTATCTGAATTTTACAGGTCAAACGGTAAAATAAGGCCAAATTAGTTTCCTACAATTGGAAGAAAACAGCGTTTAATTTTGTTAAGTAATTACAGAGATATCTGTGATTATGTAAGAGTAGTCACGGAACACTTCCATCCAAGTTTGCATATTTTGCATATTTTCACTTGCGCGGCTGGTTATTTACTCATTAATGTTCAATTAGCCAGCACTGTTTAATACTATTATAAAAAAGTTCAATTTGTGATCTAAGAATACTAAATAATAGATCATAACACTCATAACACCCAGAAAACCAAAAACAATACAACTCATTGTAAGGAGAGAGCTATGACCATACTCTTTTAATGTAAACAAAACATTAATTTTGTTTTCAATTGCGATGCTTATAACTTGACCATCATGCGCAAAATTGGCGATAATTTTATAATATACATGATTTCAGCCTTCAAGTTGAAAATGTGAAGACTAGAATAAGTTGCATGATAAGTTGTATGCGCGATGTTATTAGTTCTTGAACTTTGTTTAATAACGACAATGTTCATATTTACTAAAATTACTATAATTTTGTTTCCAATTGTTATAAAAGACTGAACTTATCGTACAAATTTTATATTTTGTGTTAAACTTTGGTCTCATCTGGCATATTATTTGGTGTAAAATCAAATCTAGAACCATAAAAATACGTTAATCCAAGTCATTTTGTAGAGAAGTATTGATTGCATGTATGTGCTGTCTGAATCACTCAATATGAGCAAACTTGGATGGAAGTGTTCCCAGACGACTAATGTTACGTAATTGCTCATTTCTCTAAAATTACTGAACCGAATCACATCCGGTTTTCTTTAAAGTATAGCAAACTATTTTGCCTTTATTTTGTTGTTTGAGTTGTTCTCTTCTGACACTTATTCAGAAAGTTACAATCCTCTAAAGGTGCGTTGTATTTTTTATTTATTTGAGACACCCTGTACATGACAACAATCCTTTATAAACAGTGGTAGGATATGAGACATATCGATTGGTAGATGAGCAACTTCAACAACCTTTAATGCTTGTGGTATCAAACGCATTAATCACGAATTATGCAGATGTTATTTAACAATTAACTATACATGTATATAATCAATAAATCAGGGTCTCGGAAAATCTTGTCGTGAAAGTGGCCGATTTTGGACTATCACGAGATTTGCACGATACAGACACGTACGAGATGAAAGACACCCACAAATTACCCGTGAAATGGATGGCCATCGAAAATCTGGACAGGAAAATATTCACCATCCAATCAGATGTCGTAAGTACACAATATTGCATGATAGATTGAATTATATTTCCCCCAGCCCAGCGCGTCATATCGTTTGGATTTAATTAGGCCTTATATTAGGCAATCATCCCGCTAAGTGAATCGGCGTGCATTTCTGGGGTGATATTGACGCTCCCCATCGCTCCAATGAGTCTACTCTTAGTCTTAGGTCCCTAGATTCATACGGAGTATGCCGCAAAGCTATAGACAAATCAAAGAAACTATTGATGCGTGCAAAACACGTACAGTTAGATACATCTAGGCCTCTTATATCAGATACAACTTATTCATGACACACCGGCTCCGATAACGCCGCCATCCATTATGACAATGACGGTAATTTAGGGACGCACCATTATATTATCAGGGGGCGTGGCGGCATGGACGTTTTTTTGAACTTCGCCCACTATCGAGGAGAAAAACAACAACTTGACCCACTGATGAGTAAAAAAAAAATCTTTCTCACCAACGCATTTTAACGGAATACATTTAAACAAGAAAAAACTCCACCACAGAGCTCTGCGTAATTGGTGGACGTGCTTTTCAATGAGAAAGAACTGTGCCGCTTGGATGATGCTACAACGAGGTTAGCGTTTATTCCGTATATAGAACAACACTTAAAACTGAACGCTGATTGGTTCCAACAAATACGCACTTCCCGGCTCTCTAAAAACAAATGTCCGCACGCCCAAACTTCCATGCCCCCTGAATAATGTATAATGGTGCGTCCCTTATAAAATAATTTCGCACGTAAAATACCGTATCGATCAATGACACTACCATTATATAGGTGAACTAGTGTATACCGTATTCGAGTTTAGGTAGATCGAGGCAAAATTGAGGCATGCCGCTAATCGTATCGACGAGATATCCTCCAATGCAATATATTTAATGGTAGAATAAAATACTAAGTACCAGATTCCGTCTTACGGAACAACTGGTTCACTAATTAATACTTTAAGTTTAGGCGGATATGCATAATTAATGCGCTGGATTCTTGAGCAAAATTCATTGTACTCTCAACTTTTACGATCACGTCAAGAGTAGCCAGTATTTTGCATTACACAGCGGGAATGTATACTCTTTGTGAAAGACAATATCAACGGATGTTGAAATATTTGCTGTGGTCTCAGACATATTGAAGCGAGTATTTGTGCGATAGACGACAACAATTACGCTAGCGTCATCGTAAGTGATAACACTTTCCACGCGGCTATTTATTTACCATGCAAAACAGATGGCTCAGAACAAGGGTCGCATTATGACGCGTCTGCGCGTCCTAGACCTCTCACTTTCGAATAGTGACGCGTCAGATTTCAAATTGGAAAGCCTTACGGGTCCCGATCAAAATTGAAGGGACCCCTCACATTTGACGATGTATGGAAATGGAAACCTTAAGAAATTCTGTAAATTACATATCCATCCTTTGCTCACAATATAAATTCAATAAAACTGTCCTCATCATCGATCAACCCGTCGACCCCTAACTAACCAAACCATAAGTCATCGACTCATAGTGTGGCCTCTAATTTTCCTAAATCAGTTTCGTCCATTTTCAAATACCCATACTTCGGGACCTCTCATTTTCTTGAGGGACCCCTTAAATTTGTTTTTTGAAGTCCTACGGGGTCCCGAAAAAATTCATGGGACCTCTCACATTTTTGATCCAGTGCTACCCCTGGCTCAGAACCTTTATCAACTTTCAAGGTCTATTTCAAGGATTTCTGAACCAATATTTGGCATGTTTATACTTATTTTAATGCATTTCTCATGGTGATTCCAAATATGGTGATTGAAATTTAATAATTTTGACATATATTGAAACATTTTGTAACATTTTGGAATGTCGTCTGCAAACGCCTGCCGCGTGGAAAATGTTCAAACTGTACAAATAACCGATGTACTCCATCCAACCCTTTGCGATTACAACATTGATAAGTAAGTATTGACCGAGAGTAAGAACCAGCAGTACAATAATATGTATTTCTTTGTAATGGAATATTTACAGTGGTCATTTGGTGTTCTGTTCTGGGAAATATTTACCCGTGGAGACTCGCCGTACACGCAAATAGATAACAGGGACATTTACTATCATCTTATGGACGGCAAAAGATTGGAACACCCGGAGTATTGCCCACAGCAGGTGTAAGTATAAACACCCCATCTCACCCCTACCCTCAGCCCGACCCCTAACATGCCTAACCTACACACTTACAGACGACATTTTATGTATATCAAGCTTGTATACTATTTAATAAGCTTCCTTCTGTTTTGTCATTACTGAATTCAAATACCAACTTGTCTCCAAGCCGCAACTGATTCCCAGAAAGGGACCGTCATTAACGAACTATTAAAGAAATTACAATTTAGTAATGTTGTTTATTATTGATAAAAAATTGACTAGGGGTTAAATATTGTGCATGATTTGTATCAAAGATATTTCAAAATACATTATACCACCTTTTAGAGGGAAAGATGAGTCTACAAACCAATCAAGAGTAAAATGAATGAATTACGATGTAAGTTAATTCTATATTGAAACGCCCTCTATTGTTTTCAATAGGTCAGACTGGCAGATTGGCTGAATTTAGCTTTTTTCTCATCTATTCATGTAGTTTTTTCACAAATATGATCATTATCTCAGGTACGATCTGATGCGTCAATGTTGGATGGAAGATCCAGACGATCGGCCCACCTTCCAGGACATTGTAAGCAGTCTGACATGCATCCTAGATTCAAACGATCCCGGAGACGTTACAGATCTAGCGCAAGATCAAGATGCTCCCGGGGAAGAGGAGCAATTACTTCACACGAACCCTACGTATCTTGAACCGATGGACATGCTTCCGGTGATGCCACCACCACCCATACCAACATATGTCAATGATCAATGTGATGATGACTATGAAAATGATGGCGAGACGCAGATATAGTTTTTCTAACGACTGACTATTGACGTTATTATTCATCATTGGTCGCCTCCTGCCGTTGATGAGGGTAAAAATAAGGTTACGGTACTTTACAGCTCGTCACCTTTCATGGAAAGGAATTATCAAGGGCTCCGTAGCTAGCTCTGAATAGGTGGTGAACTTAATAAGCCGGTCATGTAAATTGTCCCCATTAATGCCAGGAAGGCGCCAAATACTATAGGAAATTATTTGGTTTTTCCGATTTTTTTTCTTGACCACAAAGTCTATATTATCTTAAGTTACTTTGAGCTTTATTTTACCCAATCATGGTCATATAGTAGGTATGCGACCAATAATTGTCTAAAGGAACGGTAAACAATCAGCTCCGGAACGAGAGCCCATTTCACTGGAGGGTGCTACAAATTGACTGTACGTGTACCCGTCAATTTGTGCAATCATTGCATTTTCGCTTTTCAACCCTAAATATTTAATTTCATCTCCCCAACCTCTCGCAATACACCTTTTTGAGCCTACATACCTCGATGAGACTACCATATTCTAGGCGAGTTTAAACCATTTGAATAAATTGTTATGTTAAGTGTGGTAATTTTAACAGTAAATGTAAGCCTTGTATTATATAGCGATGACTTTTTTTAACATTCAATCTGTGACGGGAGGCCGTTCCCTTAGAAACGCAGTCCCGTTCCCAAGCCAGCCCTTTATTGAAATATCAAACTTATTTGTCACCCAACGGAAGACGGCAGTTCGTCACTACTTAGCACGCCCTCAATCCGAACGCGCTCCCGTTTCGGAGCAGACTGGTAAAACCAGCCAGAGCCATATTGGCGTCCCAATAGTGACGAAACAATCGCAAACTGGGGTGAACGCGTGAAACATGAAATGTTAATTTTGTCTTTTCTCTCTTCTACAATACTTTCATGATAACCAATTACGCACTACGCGGCACTAGAATCAAGCTCGGTTAAGTATTAATTTCTTAACCAAACAAGTAGTAAAACAGTAATTGCAAGGCGACATTTACTGAAAAATCATTGTTATCAAAGTGTAATTTTGTAACTTTATTGTAACATGATGATGAAACTTGAATAAATATCAATTGATATACGAGTTAGCTTCCCGTTCGTTTATTTCTGTTACATCAGTGACAGTTACTGGTTACATTTACGTTTAAGACCGATAGTCATGGTTGTGGACACTGAATGGGCACTGGGCAGTAAATCAAAACGAAATACACACAACTAAATCTCACGATCATTTAACGAATTATCCCCAGAAATGTATATTAAATCTGGATCATTCAAAGTTAGAAAGATGAACACAATTATTAGGAATTCTTTGATACTGAACCTGTTGGGTTGAAAAGGTTCACAAATCACAATCAATTTTGATGCAGATAAAGTGGTAGCAAAGATCTATTAGATTGTCATAAACCTGCAGGATCTGGAGAGGTCATGTATCCTGATAAGAACCATGTACATGCTTAGAAATGAGTGTCAAATTTAGCTGAGTACAAATGAAATGTGTAGTTTTTAACCCAATATTGTGCTAAACATCGATTTCGTAAAATAACTTTTTACACATGCAATAGTTTACTATTGAATTCCGAGTTTTACAATCTTGAAGTGTAGAAAAGTGCCCGTAATTGGGTAAAACATAATTTGACACCATGAAAGTGTAAGAGTCATCGTAGTCTCGTGTCCAGACTCCATTTTACATGACAGAAAGCGGATGTGAAGGTAGCTACTGCGCGATGCACACTCTCAGTAGTAAAAAACTGCACAATGTTGAGCGAAAATCCCATGCGGTCCATGACAAAAGTGTCAAGCACTTTGATGAAAACAGACTGTAGCGACTATGTCCACTGTTGCTGGGACCATATACTTAGGGTCAATATCTCGGTATTGTGTTGGTGCAGGGAAGTGTTTGATGTGCATACATCGATGTGCACTCCAGCTGATCTCGTAGCAACCAGTTTGATGGCCTGAGCTCAGCGCACCATATTCTGGTCCGGTAAAGCGAGCAAAACACTGCTTGTTGTGTTCCTATTAAATGCGGCACCATAACGGTTATGTTACTTTGCAGTATCTAGCCATGGTGGACAACGCCATCTCGGTCAGAAACTTCTAGTGCAGGTACAGGACTTGAGGACCTTATCCCGGCTTTTTGTAGGTAAAATGTGATATGATTTATACATTTATAGTCCTGTAGAATAAAACAATAGTCTTATGGGAGTGAAGTAGTGACAGATCTGGTCTGAGATCTAGGCCATATTTCCAATACCTATTGCGTATATAATAATCTTATAAGCTTATTATATATGCAAGTAGTACAGGACTATTACGGCTACTTCACTCCTAAAAGAATATAAATTGTCTTAAAATAACTATAACATGTATAAACATATCACAATTTCCAAATCCGGGATTAAGTCTTCAAGGCCTGCCTCCAGCAAGAAAACTTTGACCTAAATGTAATATTGTTTGCGCTCCCGAGAATGGCACATCAACAGCACCGTCCAGTTAATTCATTAGGTACCAAATTTATCCTGACAATGAAGAATTGTACGATATATATTTGTTCTATCTCAAAATAGTGGGTATTTCTTATATCGCACAACTCGTAGCAAAGCGGTACCAAAATGTAGATGATCAATTTCTACAAATCCTAGTACAATAATACGTAGTACAAGAATCAAGCTTTGTTAAGTATTAATTTCTTAACCAAATAAGAAGTAAAACAATAATTGCAAGGCGACATTATGCCATTGTTTGAGTTTAATACTGAAAATCATTGTTTTGTAGATCAAAGATCTATTAGATAAACCTGCAGGATCTGGAGAGGTCATAAGAACCATGTATGTGCATTTTTCTAACTTTAAATGATTCGAATTCATCCCATGGAGATACTTTATGAAGGGTCTGTGTACAGGGTGTCCCTAACAAAGGGTGCACGTGTTCCACGTCATCGCTCTCATTGATTAGGATACTCAATATTTGGCCGTAATCCGTCAACTTTAATCAAGCATGATTTTGATAGGATAAAGCAAATGAGACTAAGAACAACGGCATTTGAAAGGATATTTAGTCATCTTGAAGCTTATTATCAATATCAATTAGTAAATAATCATTATTAAATGAGCAAAATGACTCTTTCTACGAGCACCCCCCCCCCCCCCCCCCCGCCCCCTAAAAAGTGGCACAACTTGTTTTTTAGTACCCATGATTGATCAACGTCCAATTCATTGCATGAACCGTGTTACCAAATTGGCTTAAATTTCACGAAACAGATGTGTGTTCTTTCTGAAAATGTTGAACACAGTTTATTATAAGATGGCAGCTAATCCGTTACATGGATAACATCTATTCGATAATTGGATGAAACATGGGTGAACCGGAGAAATGTTGTATCTTCACAAAGATACAAGGTTAGCAGTACTCCTGTTTGATATGATAAGTACATAAGTTTTCGTTGGTTTAAATAATTGGCACTTTAAAGCGAGCTACCGGACATCACAGTTAAACATGCTCACAGAGGGAAGTTCAACTATAGAAACAATCTGTAATAGCTTTATGTCCGTCCGATCCGGTATAACAATGTTTACCTGGAGGCATTGTTATACCGGATCGGACGGACAAATCCTAAACTTATTAGGAAACGGAAAAGGGCAATTTATTGAAGGTTGCACTTAATATGCTTAAGCTAAAATGAGGTGAATCGATCACATCTGTTGAACAAAGTGTGTTGAAATAGAGACCAAGTTACAGAAATGCGTTTCACCCGCCTCTATATTAGCTATTGTGCTTTCAATTATTTAGTGGTGATAGGGGTCTTACTATCTCAGAGAGTATCGTCAACCCGAGAAAAAGATTCGGACTATGATGTTAATTGCACAACAGAGCGGCAACTTGGTAAATTGTATGATTTGATAGCATCGGGTAAGTGTAGCAGCTGCATTATTTGTAATGATTTCATCAGGAGTTCTGATAAGTTATTGCGTACAATGATTTGTATTAGTCTTAAAAGCCGTATGATTTACCAATAATTCAATTGACTTCTTATTCATGTCAACTACTGCAATGTTAAGATAAGGTTCAAGGTCTAGCTATGGATTGGTATTAAGACCTACTGTATCGCCAACGTAGACGTTGTCGCAGGGATATTAACAAGGGATATACATTCGGTGGTACGTGGTGTCTAAAAAAACACCGTGCACGTGTTTTGTGGTGTAACAATTGTAGACATATTGATAGACTAAACGCTTAGCTTTCATATGCCGTTTATTTCATCTAATTGGTTTTGTCAATGCAGAGATATGATCAATTAACTAAAGCTACCTAACATCGACGTTGTGCCACTTTTACAGAAAGAAAGATTAAGACCCTCGTCCTCCTAGGGAGGGTGGTCGCCGATTGCGCTAAAACGCAAAGAAAAGTGACCTAGCGCGTCTAGGTGATCGCTTTTACATCCCCTGCGCTCATTTTGACGAAAACAAATTGAGGGTGCCACCTTACCCGGGGGTAAGGTAAGCCGTCAGAGTCCGATAATAGGGGGGTTTGTTGCCACCTTACAATTATTGTAAATCGCCATTTTGAAAAATATTTTAATTGTATGGTCCTGAATATTATAGCATAGGCCTATGTTAGAAACACCATTTCCCTCACAAAACACCGGATGAAATTCCGATATTTGTAACTTTTTGGGGGAAGATTTCTATTTTGGCCTATACTTCACTGTCCAGCGAAATACGGCGGAATTTTGAGGTCGGCCATGTTTGATGACGTCATTGTGACGTCATGCGTGGGATGTTTGTATTTGTTTTGGTATGTATGGATAGAAGGAACCTCTAGCTATACCATGGTATACCCAAATAAGCATATTCTGCATTTCGGATTGGATTTGTTTAGGGGGTGGTAATCCCCCCCTCTGCGGAGTAACCCTTTCCTATTCATTGCAAACTGTAAAGTGGCACAACGTCGATTTGAGGTAGCTTTGGTTAATTGTCATATCTAAAGATTGACAAAACCAAATCAAAATTCTAGAAGTTAATGGTCAATAAATTGGGTAAACACGTGCACGGGTTTTTGGAGACACCCTGTATATGATTCGTACCGTATTGTCTTTGTAAAGTTTCACTGCAGTTTAGGATTGTATTTCCGTAAATGTTTGACATATTTCTAACAGACCTCGAGATCTATATCCCAGGGTTTGCAGGTTTTTGCCACAGGCGGTTTAAATCATGGTTTAAACCGCGGTTTTAACTGTCCGGCAAAAATGGCAAACACTAAAAAAAATGTAGAAGCACTGAAATAAGTGATTGCTACAAATGAGGTATCGTTGGAAAGAAGAGCACATCAGCCTTTTATAGAGAGGAAACACAATATGAATACATTACGAAATATCCGGAAAGTTGGTGATTGAAAAAGTTTCCGAACTTTTTTTGAGGAGTTTAATTTTCATGTATTTGTTTTCAATTTTAGGGACTTGGGAAACCAAATGTTGGCTGAAATGATTCCCTAAATATTGTTTATGTGTCTTTTGATGTATTATTAATATGTTCCTAGCTATGTATGGGATTTTCCTAGTTTCTGTCAGTTGTAGCCACTTTTTGCCGGCAAAAACTGGCCAAAATATAGGTTTTTGTCCTTTTTGCTGGCAAAAATGGAAGAAGAAAAAAAATTGAAGGGCAAAAATGGGAAAAAAGTGTTGCCGGCAAAAACCGAACTCTGATTTATCCTAACCATACTAACCTTAACCTTTTTCTTATGACCCTATACTTTTAAAGTCGACCAACACCATTCCGACATTACAATACCATACGTTGTTTCAACTATCATAACGTCCATGTTTTGTCTTATTAATCAAAAGACAGAGAATGTAGAAGATTAAAATCGATCAATTGGGAAGAGGAATTCCGAACATGTTGTGAACAGTCGACGTCAAAAGAGCAAGTTAGCGATGATCGTAAGGTTTGCGGAAGTCGATACAACGGCACATACGGGAAATTTTACTATAACGAGTGCGCCCTCATATACGATCGATACCAACACCCAGAAGAGTGTATTATACGAAGATGGGGCGATTTTAGGGACTGTGAACGGTGTGGTAAGTTGATCTTTGCCAAGTACAAATCTTGTGTAATAATTTGTATTTGTGAAAAATTAATCAAAGATTTGGAATTTATTATTTAAACAGTACCATCACGAATTCAATGGCACATTCTATAGTTTTTCTAAAATAATAAAAGCGCCGACGCACAATTTATTTTCCAAACGAGAAAATGACCTAATGAAGCTTTATATTAGGGTCACACATTTGTCATTGACGTTATTGCCCAGCACCAATCACATATAGTTTGAATTAGGCATACATACCTATATTGATCTAGATCATTTAATAATATATACATTGAATACCTCTTCCTAAAGACTATTTGCCCGATCGGGAAAGTAGCAGGGGAAAGGGGGTTACATGAGCGCCTAGCGTGTGGTGACCCATACCTGGGGCTATTGCGTCATGCGATGCCAAGCCCCCATGTGAAGCAAGCAGGAGGCTGACCCAATCGCTCATGCAGCCTCCTTTCCAATAATGCAGCATACAATAAGAGGGAAACATAAAGTACCACAAGTTGAAGTTTGATTTTTTTAAACATTATAAGAATAACATATTTGTTATTAATTTCATGTGAATAAATGTCAATCGCATTTTTCGTTTGCCTTTGATGAACCTTTTTACCCACGCACACCCTTTCACATGCTCGTCCACGAGACACCCAAAACATGCATAAGATTGCAAAATGAGTCTCTCATTAAAATTTGAGTAATTCGAGTAAATTTGTGACGTAATTGGAATTTAATGCTAACTTTCTTGTTTCATGGAAGATAAAATAATCAATTTGCATAACCCATGCTATGAATAGCTTATAATGTTCTAAATTTGAATTAAAATGAAATTATTCCACATTTCTGTTGGCGGGATATTCAAATGTGAACATGAAATGTGTGCAATTTCAATTGAAAATTACTAGGCTCGTGGACAAACAAGTAAATTGGGTTATGCAGCAAAAAGGTTCACCATAGACAAACGAAAAATGCGAAGTGGGGAACAAATACATCATTCTTGCAACGTTTAAAAAGTGTCAAACTTCAACTTGGTTTTGAAAACAAGGTGGCTTCTTTCCACTATTGCAGGTGTTTTTTTGACTCATCCTGTATATTATATCTAACCTGTGACAAACACTCATGTTTATGGATACTCGTTTCAAAATAACCCCCCAAAATGTAGGCACTTGTATTGAAGGTCGTGCATTGAATTTGTTACGGAAACGCATGAGTGAAGTGGATTCCCATAACCTTTAAGACAAATCCATTGAGAAACGATCTTTCGCTCTTTACTGTCACGGAATTATCGGATTTCACCAAATAACAAATAGAACAGTCATGGCAGTCTTACCTAAAATAATAATTATGTAGATATTTTACTATAACTGACATTATAATGTTTTTATACGATGTTTAAATACGATATTTTCCAACACACACTATAATTGATAGCAATCTGTTTGAAATGCAGGCATAGTACAAGAGGAGCCTCCTACATGCCCATTTGATGACATTAAACTGGATTTTAACTGCGACGTTAAATTGGATTTTAACTACGACGTTAGGATCATTGATCATGTTGACGGCTGTCCTTCGTCCTGTACACGGAATTCCAGTGTGAAATTCTTCTGCGGAGATTACGTACCAAGACCTCCAACTTTTCCGTTGGGATGTTGGCCATTCCGTGAGCAATAGCGAAACTCGTGGAAGTATACGAAAATATCGTAACTGTTTCGTCATAGCTTTGATCAATATGGCGACTTTTCATAGGGATTTTTTTTTTTTAAATTGCAGAGCCAATTTTGTCTTAGCTGAGAACTTTTAAAAACTTTAACCTACGATGTAGAGCACGTGTGGTCCAGTGGAGTAGAGCACGTGTGGTCCAGTGGAGTAGTTGCCGGTCTCATAATCATAAGGTCGTGAGTTCTAGCCCCGCTGGTGCCAATGTGTTTGTGTCCTTGGGCAAGGCACTTAGTCTACATTGCCTATTGGGGGTTACTATATAGGGGTTATGTATGTTTGTTCATGTTGGTTTATGTCGCAACTTGGCGCTGATTTAGCTGCTGCCTGGACGTTGCATTGTTTATTAATGTATTTGATTTGATGATTTGTAATGTTGTTACAATTCAGCCAGTTGGCTGCGATTACAATAAAATTTAGACCTTTATTATTAGACCTTTATTATGTGGTTTGTGTAACTAATATACATACATTTCTATTGGCCTTTAATTGATTCTAAGTAAGATCTCCTTTAATTAATGCTAAATGAGCCGCTCTATATATAGGATCCGATGCTTGGCAACTGTGGATATTTACGTTCCCTTAGTGAGCACATCAAAACTCGACCGCCCGGCAACCGCCGGTTCCGTGGGGTTCCATGCGGTTGCAGCCGGTTTCTATTGTTCTAAACAATGGTATGCGGTCCAACCGGGCGGAACCGGTGGTTGCCGCGCGGTCAAGTTTTGATGCGCTCCCTTACAAATTACGCTCCCTTACTAAATATTCACGACAGCACGGAGTATGGGATCGAGCAAAATTATATGGTTTTAATTAAACACAATTCTATTACAAAGGTGTTTTTATTGTAGCTAGGCTACAATAAGCCTATTATTATTTACCGAGACGCAGAGAAAAGGGCCGATTTGTATGATGTGAAAATAGTTTGTAGAGTGTATTTGGCCAAGGGTTATGTTTATAAGACTGCGGGCCAGCTTGACCGACCCACATTTTTTTTCTCGAATATGAAATGATTTTTGTTTAAGTTTTTGATAAATGAAATTCTTTGAAAACCACCAAAATAAACCCCTACCTGTACGTGCCAAATTCACCATTATTTTGCGCTCGAAAGATCGTATCAGTCCATAGTGTTGCATTGCCAGCTATATAGTGTATGGTAATCATGGTGATGCTCTGATGACTTTTGAGCACAAAATGGTGATGATTTTGGCACATTAAGATTGAGACCTTCCTATATTCTCAAGCAAGTGGCTCGAACACTGAAACAAGTGACTGCTACCAAAGTGAGGTATCGTCGGAAAGAGGAACACATCAGCTCTTCATATGAAACACAATTCCGAACTTCTTTTGAGGAGCATAATTTGTCACATGTAAGATTGACAAGATTCTACCTACCACCAGTACCATTAAGGGGCGATATCCAAACTCTACAGTGATTTTAAATCATTTTTCTATCGATTTTACAACGATATTCCAACGGTATTTCGCTCTATTGTTAAAAGCATCGGAAAAAGATCGGTGATTAACTAGAAACCTCTCTACTTATCTGGCGTTAACAATAAAACTATTGTAGTACTCTCGATGGCCCAATTAGTGAAGCAGACACATGAAAGCGCGAGGAAGATTGTATTATTAAGCTGACCAGTGTTCACCCGACCCCTGTTGTGACGTAGAGAGCGACTCATTTGCCAGATTGTACACCTCACTCAAAGTGTACGGGGAAGTGTACGGGTGAACATGACAAACCAAAACAGCCTAGTAAACAATCACCTCCGTGGCGCAATTGGTTAGCGCGTTCGGCTGTTAACCGAAAGGTTGGTGGTTCGAGTCCAGCCGGGGGCGTTGTTACTTTTTGCATTTAATGCAGATCGACAAATCACAGTAAAATATAATATTGACAAAATCACAGACCAGTCAATAGTTAGGTCACCCAAGCCCTATAAAAAAGCTATGAAGATTGTTAAACGGGGTCAGTAGTCACAAACATGCACAAACACAATAGTCGAACGACCTTGCTATTGTCAAAACTCCCTACACAGAGGACTGCAGTGCACATCTGTACGATGTTCGCCATGTAATGTCTATGGCGCCTAATGGCGGATTTCATTCCGTGGTATGAAGCTATGAAGTTTCCGTGGTCTTCGCTATCTCCAAGCAGATAAAGCAATACGTACACGGAATTTTTTGTAGACGAGGGTTCATTTCATGATTTGGTGAGGTTTAGAATGAGTTAGGATTCCTGTAATTTCGAAGACCACAGATTTTCAAAACGTGAATTTTCCAACATTTTACGACATAAATTTGGTCACAAAACGTGTTTAATACTATACATTTTACCGATCTGCAGATGTTATTGACCCTCTAAAATTCTACCTGATTTTTAGCACGTTTCTCAGTTTTTGAGATGCCCAAGTAGACCATTTTCCGAAGCTATATCTAGCAAATATTGCAGTCACTGATACTCCATTGTTTTCTTGCGTATAACAAAATATGACATGCAGCGTGACCTCCCTACTGACTGGGACCACTTACACAAAAATCGCATCTGCGCATGCTCCTGTCGTGATCGAAATCCAACACACAAGCAATGGGCGAGTGCACCTATCGGATTTCTAGTACAAGTCCGGGGGGGGGGGGGGGGGGCACTGACATTTGAAAAGGGTATAGTTAGGTGCCGCGCTGAAGACCCCCTTTTTAACCCTCTGCTGCTAGTTCTTATGACCCCCCCCCCTTTTGAGCCTGCATCAGTTCTTAAGACCCCATTTTCATTGAAAATTCAAAAATCGCTTAATTTTGCGTTCCAAAGCACCAATGTTGTGTTCCAAAGCCCCAATTTTTCGAAAATTTTGCCTTCTTAAACCAAAATAAATCGAAAATTGAACTATAGGCTAGTTCTCAAGACCTATTTTTTTGGGAAAAAAATCAGTTCCTAAGACCCTATTTTTCGTCATAAAATCCACTCAGTTCAGTTCTTTAGCCCCCTTTTTGGGTGGGCGGCACACCCCTACCCCAAAAAAAGTTGAGTGCCCCCCCCCCCGGGGTACAAGTGCCAGGTTTTTATCATGGCAGGTGATAGAGGCTAATCGCGACACTCCTCAAACCCCGACTCAAACGATATGTTTGTAGCCGCCTATTCATTGCTAGGCTTATCGTAATCCACTCGTTAACGTCATAAGAATAATCATCCTTGATGTGGCCTTTAAAGACTATTGTTCAGCCGTGGATGATTTTAGAGTAAGCAGTACAAGCAGGGAGGTGTCAATGACACCTCCCTGGTACAAGCATGGATAATGTTATCATTGAGTACTAAACAATAGGCCTATGGGAGCCATTAAACATACAACGTGTTATTGTTTTCTGGTATAGGCATAATGTGTGTAATCAAGTAGCATTATGAATCTTACTCCCCTAAATAGTGTCATTTTTCTGCGTTTTTAGACTATTTAAGAATGTTGCATACACTCTGAACGTGACCTAATAAATAAAAAATAAATAATAAATATGAAGAAATTAAGTAATTAATGTAAATAAATAATATATAGATTAATAATTATATCAATAAAATAGTATATTAAGGCCTATTTATAATTAATTGATTGATAAATAATTAAATAAACATCAACAATTAAGAAAGTAAATACAAAATAAATAAATAACGTTAAAATTATGTCAATATAAATGAAAACCCCGAATGGACGTATAATGAGAGAACAATAATAAATATTATATTTCGGCATACTTAAAACCCTAACCGACCTCTACCCAGACTCCACCGCTCTAAGTATAGAGCACAAGGAATATAAACCGCCACAAAGATTCGAACGTACGGCCTGCTGATTGAGAGTCCTAATCTTAACCAACTGAGCTATTGCGGTTTTCCTGAAATCCTCAGCGCTTTATACCCAAATATAGTTCTCATTCAACTATTCCCTAAATACACACGGGTTTTTCAACACGGTGTTGTTGTCTATAAAATGAGTCTATGATTTATTAGATTTAACGAATAACAAATCCCGTACTTTGTGAACCGATTCTTAAAGGGGCGTGTACATCTCAAGTGTTTGTCCTGGACAAAAATCACATGACTCGCTTCGCTCCCAAGTCCTCGCGTGCCCGGCAAAAAGCCCATGATGCAATACTAAGTCGTAAAAGGGTGCACATAAATCGACAAAATGCTGTACAAACGAAATATAATCTAGAATTGTTTCAAAAAGTAGTGTTATTCGTTACATTTAAATCAGAATTACTTTCTTTAACAGTAAATAATCAACTTTTGAACGAGAAACTATCTTAAAACTACAAAGATTAAGAAATATAAAGCATTTTAAACATCCAATTTAGAGAAGAGTGGTATGTTGAACCATATTACTGTTGTTTGTTATTGCGTTCACATAGCGCATAGTTGGCTCAGCGGTAGAGCATTGGACTAGTAAACCGGAGGTCGTGGGTTCGACTCCTATCACGTCTTGAAATTTTATTTTAATCGTTTATATACATTTTTTATTAGTTTTCGATATTGTTTATCATTTCGTATAATTATTCATTATTGTTCAATTATAGTTTATTTTGGAATGTGGAATTATTTACGATTTAATTTTAATTTTCCACTGACTGTTTAGTGTGCAAGGCATCATAATAAATGTGAATGAACCGCGGTATACCACCGAACTGTCCTACTCCTATGCAACATGCCAATACAATAGAAACTCGTTGTGTGTTATTATCGATTGAGCTAAACTTGTAAAGTAAATGCCAGCCGTTATGTAATACAAATCAATGTGCCTGTATTATTATTATTGAAATAATGTTTCGGTGGTGTAGGAAATAGGAAAATCGATTCAAGGACATGAGCCGACTGGCTTCTTAGTTACATAACAATTGGCCTTTGCAGATCATGTTCATAATAGACTAGCTAGGGGCCATTCAATGTAGGCCTAGGAGTAGTAAACACAATTATATTTACAGGACATTCTTTATCGCAGTGAAATTGCAAAAGAAAAAAATATCATTCAACATTCAATAAATATAGCGAACGATAAGCAATCCTGTCAATTTATAAAAACAAACAGTGTAATAACAAAACAGAAAAGAAAACCATCCCATCCGCAGGATTCGAACCACTGACCTCATGATTGTGAAGCCGGCGCTTTGACGTTTGAGCTAATGAAGGCTATACATAAACGTTTTGAAGAAAAACATTACATAGGGTTCAAAATACAAATATCTCTTAAATCGGAGGCTAAAATCGAAAGGACAAAAGTCGGAAACAATATCCTCTCTAAACTAATGACTTGGATTATATATTGTATAATACATAGGTATTATATTGTATAATACTTCCAAACACGATGGTCAATATATTACGCCCCCTCCGTCATCACCCATCCATTGTACAAATATGCTACGTGACCTATCGCCAAAATGTTTTCAGCATTGATTTCAATGGAATGAAGGGGGAAATGGGCTACTTTCACAAGATCTTGGCAATACTGCGCCAAACAATAGATGAATAGAGTGATGGAGCGGTAGCTGAATTCATATTTCTAGACGACCAGATACATTGATCGGCGGTGAACGTAAACATTTTATGATCGGATTTAAAAAGCTTATAAATAGTATTTTTTAAAGAATATAACACAACCTTCCTCGCGCTTTGATGTGTCTGCTTCACTAATTGAGTCATCGAGAGTACTACAATAGTTCTATTGTTAACGCCAGATAAGTAGAGAGGTTTCTAGTTAATCACCGATCTTTTTCCGATGCTTTTAACAATAGAACGAAATACCGTTGGAATATCGTTGTAAAATCGATAGAAAAATGATTTAAAATCACTGTAGAGTTTGGATATCGCCCCTAAGAAATTAGCTCTATAATTAATTCCAGCATTACCGGCCACTGATCTGGTAATTCCAGTCGTTTATAAACGTTCGACGCGAAAGAAACAAAAGATTATGCTTCAGAGGAGGCTATAGAAAAGTGTACTTTAGGTCCCAGATACTGGTATCGTTCAATATCGTAACAACCCATCAATGTATGTGGGACATCCGTGGTATAGGTAAATGCACTTATTGCGCTAAATGGGGCACATACGCACTATTATGATGGGGCATGTTCGCCAATAGAGAGATTTATATAGTTATGATTTTGAATAATTTTACAATTGTAATTTTCCTCTTACAGGATAATTGTAATTATATAAATAGTTATCAGGAATGGAGTAACACTAATATTAGAGGAGAATATTTCAAAATGTGGTATTTCTTATTACTTTTAAATTCTGATCGAGTATGTTCCGCAAAGTGCCCCACCCCTATATTTCGGACCCAAACATTTTATTTTGGAATAAAATCACGAAAAATCACGAATTTACATTTGTATATGTGTTGGATATTATGGTACTTTGTGTAGCCTAATTCTTAGCCTAGGGCGAACTTGCCGCGGCCTAAGGGCGAACCTACCCCGGCGTCGGGCAAGTTCGCCTTTTTGAGACACCTGTCTTTATCATTTACTCATGCCTTTACAGTAAGGCCTAGAGTACTGAGATCATGGTCGTATTGCTCGTATGTAGCCAAGATATCAATCTTTCACATAATATCAATAGGTACATTCAATCTTTAAAATTGGCGTCTCTAGACCTCTTCAAATGAAACCCTACACATGATACCAGTTGTGATTTGTCCCATTATTGAACGATACTGGTACATAATTGTGTTCCAGTATCGCCCGAAACTGGAACATTTTGCATGTGCCAGTATCGTCCGATACTGGAACATTGACTGTGTACAGATTGTAGTTCGCCTACCTCCCTGCTTCGCGTCGGGAAGTAGACGCAATCATCCAACGCCCCGGGACCAGTAATTTACAGTACTTCCCTCATACATGTTGTATTTGTATTATACTTGATGTAGGTGTAGGGGTGGGCATGGTGCGATGACTTGATATTTCGAGGACAGATTTTGCAGGTAAAACAAGGGAGGGAAGAGCGAGAAGGAAAGGAAAATGGGAAAACAAAGGCAAATGTGAGATATGAAAGGAAAAACAACACCTCGGATTGAGCTTCCAGAATTCATTTCTTCATTATAGAACAGCAACATTTCCTCTCAAAACTCCAAAGTTTTTTCCAAAATACCAATCCTCTCAAAAATGTCTATTTCCAAAACGTTCCAAAGTTATTTTGGAGAAATGTTGATTGTTTTTGTCGCCTTAACTATCATTGTGTGTATGGGCTCGTGCGGAACTTAAGGTGAAAGAAGAAACTACGTTCGCTTCCTCTCCCTCATGGACATGGATCCCCTGATATTGGACTGTTATAACCTTTTCCATTTTGGTGGTTCCTCGTGTACCATGGTCATGATGGTTAATGACTCCGCGTAAACGTTTCTTGTAACAAATATACGAATATGAATATGACCTGTGTGTAACAGTGTTTATATCTGAAGAAAATATTGTTAAGGTAGGTAATGTAGCATATCCATCTAGCGGGGACGGGCTCATTGCCGCGGCACTATACGCACTCCTACTCAAGGCACATTTTATGCCACACTGGAAATGGTTATAGGCCTGTTAGGGGTATGTGGTGGTGTCATGTCGGGTTGGTGTAACACCACCGGAAATGGTTTAGGATAGGCCTAGGATTATAGTGATGTGGTAAAAGACTACAAGTAGCGTTTTGTGATGTGGTACAAGACTACAAGTGTAGCGTTTTGTGGTGGTTAATAAATCAACCTGATTTCTTTACTTTAAGTTGGCATGCCAAACAATCCAAGGGAACGAGGGTTAGCCCGATGAAGTAATGCGGGTTTTTTTAGAGGTAGGGGTTAAAGGCATATTATGTGATCTTTTCCAGAGAGCGCCCTCTATTCATGATTTTTTTAGAAAGTAGATTTTCTTGCAGATTTACATTTCAGATCATAAATCGTACATACATTCCAAGTTACAGAGCAGTACGATTCCTAATTACCTCAAAATCATGGTTTTAGAGTGAATTTAGAGTGAAAATATAAACTGTCGTGTTATCCCGACAGTTTATTTTCACTCTAAAACCATGATGTTGAGGGCGTTCCCTGGAAAGATCACATAATATATATACCTTTAATAGCCACGGGAAATGGTTTAG
This sequence comes from Ophiura sarsii, assembly GCA_035610835.1. Classification (NCBI taxonomy): domain Eukaryota; kingdom Metazoa; phylum Echinodermata; class Ophiuroidea; order Amphilepidida; family Ophiuridae; genus Ophiura; species Ophiura sarsii. The sequence goes on along the minus strand of CM069445.1, from coordinate 53,219,979 downwards.
GAGGGTTACGATTATAAATCAACCTGGTATATGTGTGTGGGGGTGGGGTGTGTGTGTGGGGGGGGGGGGGGGGTTGTAGGGGGTTTATGTGGTTTCAGAGGTACAGAGGGTTAGTAATGCGGTTTGCAAGTTTGAGAGGTAGGGGTTACTAAAGGAGCCACGGTAAATGGTTTTATAAATCAACCTGGTTTGTGTGGGGGTGGGTGGGTGGGTTGTGTGGTGGGGTGTGTGTGTGTGTGTGGGGGGGGGGGGGGTTGTAGGGGGTTATGTGGTTTCAGAGGTAGGTAATGTGGCATAACCTGCTAGCGTGGACGCACAGCGTATACATCGTATTGGATTGATCGAAAGAATCATTAACTAAAATAATACGATAGAGGGGGTGAAATATCTGGTCTTCATCCGGGTTCTTGGCGAATTAGGACGCCATATTTTTTCCGGGAATGTACGATCTCGATGCGAAACGAAATTCGTGAGTTCGGTAAACGTCGTCGCAACTTCGGCGTATTTGGGAATCCCCTAATATGGCAGCGCCCAGCGAAAGAAAATCATGAAATGATTTCGTATTTTCTCGAAATTTAAATGTGTTTTTATCGGTTTATACTTCATGACAAGTTATAGTTTGAGCATAGGCAGACTTTAGATGATAAACTGGGTGGAGATATAAGATAACAACTGCAGTCATTTCGCCACGACGATCAACACAGTACATTGTGATTTGTACTGATGAATGAAGGAAGCTTATTATGTATATGAGTACAGAGCTGACAATTGATACTTAGGGTGACTATAACCAAATAACCCAAATATTGCCTCAAAACAAGTGTATCGTACCCCTTTCTATCTACAGGCAGCTCAAAACACCAATTCAGTCCGTCGAACAAATTAATACATTTAAGACCCAAAAAATCAGTCACAAAAAAGCTTCATATGCATATTTGTATTGTACAGTCATATGTTGTTACCCACAAGCAATAGAGCCCTGACTCATTTAATCAATAGTTGGCAAGCGTCTAAAGTAGGCTCCAGACAGAAAATATTGAAAAATCATCGACATTCTTCGTGACCTTTGACCTTGGCAACATTTAATCTCCAACTTTAAACTCACACCAGTTGTTAATACATGTCTAACCTTTCATATGAATTAAAAAGTGATTTGGAGACAAGTAAGTTTCCTAATTGGAATTTTCTTACGAAAATTATTATCAAGATAACAACACTGTACACGGTACAAATCACTGCGAGCTAAAACGACATCGTCCGCCAACCACAAAATCAAGTAAGAATAAACGATCCGTGCCTTTTGTGTTTTATCAAGACTGTGATGTCAATTTGTAGACTAGTTCCTGTTCATACTCCCGTCGTTTGGCGTCACGTCAGTAGACGTCGGCGGATAAAAGTTGACATTGCTCCAACTCGCAACGTATGAAAGGCTAGAGTATCAAGGTTTAAAGTGTTGACAGAAAGGGTCATGTAGGGTCATTAGAGGTAAATCTGTGCACACCCCATGTTACCCATAAGATTATTGTCACCAAGCTGGTTTGTAATGACCTTTGACCCATTTCTGTCAAAACTTTAAACTATTTATTGCTGTTTTGGTGAATAACGCAATCTGAGGCATCTGAGGATCAATCAATGGCGGTCAATCTAAAGATCTCTACAATGGCGGTCTGTGGACAGGTAATAAAAAGTGGCAGAAATGTGTGACTTTGCACAGTGACTTTTTAAAGATGTCTGAAGGGTCACATATCAAAAAAATGTTTCTGGCTCCTTTACTTCTTGGTGATGTCAAGAACTGTTTGATACCCCCTCGTATATTTGTTCTATCTCAAAATAGTGTATTTCTTGTATCGTACAACTCATAGCAAAGCGGTACCAAAATGTAGATGATCAATTTCTACAAATCCTAGTACAATATTAGTACAAGAATCAAGCTTGGTTAAGTATTAATTTCTTAACCAAGAAGTAGTAAAACAATAATTGCAAGTCGACATTATGCCATTGTTTGAGTTTAATACTGAAAATCATTGTTTTGTAGATCAAAGATCTATTAGATAAACCTGCAGGATCTGGATAGGTCATAAGAACCATGTATGTGCATTTTTCTAACTTGATTTGATTCGAATTCATCCCATGGAGATACTTTATGAAGGGTCTGTGTACAGGGTGTCCATAACAAAGGGTGCACGTGTTCCACGTCATTGCTGTCATTGATTAGGATACTCGGTATCTGGCCGTTATCGGTCAACTGTATTAATCAAGCTTGATTTTGATAGGATAAAGTAAATGAGACTATAAACATGATAAAGAACAACGGCATTTGAAAGGATATTTAGTCATATTAAAGCTTATATCAACATCAATTAGTAAATAATCATTATTAAATGAGCAAAATGACTCTTTCTACGGGCACCCCCCTGCCACCTAAAAAGTGGCACAACCTGTTTTTTTAGTACCCGTGATCAACGTCCAACTCATTGCATGGACCGTGTTACCAACTTGACCTACATTTCATGATACAGGCAGGTGTGTCTTCTTTCTGAAAATCTTAACACAGTTTATTATTCCCACAAGATGGCAGCTAATCCGTTACATGGATAACCTCTATTTGATAATTAATGAAACATGGGTGAATGTAGTATCTTCACATAGATACAAGGGTAGCAATACTACTGTTTGATATAATAATAAGACAGTTTTAGTTGGATTTAACAATGGGCACTTTAAAGCGAGCTACCGGACATCACCATTTTACATGCTCACTGAGGGAAGTTCAACTATAAAAACAATCTATAATAGCTCCATGTCCGTCCTATCCGGTATAACAATGTTTACCTGACGGCCATGGTAACCCTTATTTTACTTTAGACAAATCCTAAACTAAGTAGGAAACGGAAAAGGGCAATTTATTGAAGGTTGCACTTTATGCTTAAGCTAAAATGAGGTGAATCGATCACATCTGTTGAAAAAAGTGTGCTGAAATAGAGGCCAAGTTACAGAAATGCGTTTCACCCGCCTCTATATTACCTATTGTGCTTTGGTGCTGATAGGGGTCTTACTATCTCAGAGAGTATCGTCAACCCGAGAAAAAGATTCGGATCATGACGTTAATTGCACAACAGAGCGGCAGCTTGGTATATTGTATGATTTGCCAGCATCGGGTAAGTGTGGCAGCTGCATTATTTGTTATGATTTCTTCAGGAGTTCTGATAAGTTCTTGCGTACACTGATTTGTATAGCCGGTTAGTCTTAAAAGCCGTATATGATTTACCAATAATTCATAATTGAATGACTTCTAATTCTTGTCAACTACTGCAATGTTAAGATAAGGTTCAAGGTCTAGCTATTGATTGGATTGGTATTAAGACCTACTGTATCGCCAACGTAAACTTTGTCGCAAGGATATTAACAGTCAGCTGTAGAACGGGGCCCCCGTTTCAATTGAGGGCGTTCTAAAACGACGGGTGTACGTAACCAAGGTAACGCACACACCCGTCAATTTGCACAATGATTACATTTTCGCCTTTTACCCCAATTATCTGTATAAAAAGTAACTATCCATCGAGTTGAGTGCAGCATATGGTACCAGAACTCCTTGCGACATCCAGTTCGATGATTTCATTTAACCTTTGACCCCAACATCACACGACACAAGCTAAAATTATGTTTTCTTAACCGGTTTGCTGCGATGAGACTACCATTTTCTAGACGAGGTTACACCATTTTAAAGATTTTTTAGGTTAAGTGTGATAATTTTTACATTAAATGTAAGCCCTATAGACTATAGTATTCAGAAGTGATGCCTTTGTAACGGTTATCTCTGTGATAAGAGAGTTATTTCGTTGTTTAAAATCGGCAAAATCGGCATTTTATGAATTTTGAAAATTACAGTGACGTGAGGCCGTTCCCTTTGAAACGCAGTTCCGTTCCCAAGCCCGCTCTCTATTGAAAAGTGGTTTTTGTTCGTATTCCGGCGGGCGACGGACTTCCGTCACTTGATGAATCGCCGTGTAAAAAATGACGGCAGTGCGTCACTAAATAGAGCGCCCTCAATTGAAACGGGCCCCGTTCTACAGCTGACTGATTAACAAGAGATAATACAATCGGTGGTATATGATTCGTATCGTATTGTTTTTATAATGTTTCGTGTAAAGTATATAGTAAAAGGCAAACATATTGGTGAATTCATCTCAAAAGCAAAATTGAGAATATGATCTTCCATCATCTGGCCATGATAATACATGGTACATAGCCATCCTGGCCACAGATATGAAAAGAAGTTGAATCTCACTATTTTGTGCTCAAAAGTCAATAGAGCATCACTCTACCCTGTTGTTGTCAATGTAACACTTCAGCATTTCAGTGATCAGCCGACACAGTTGTTCTTCTGAGCACGAAATAGTGGCAATATTGGCACATTCAGATAGTGACCTCCCCATGTTCTCAAGCAAGTTGCTGGGCACCAAAACAAGTGATTGCTACAAATGAGGTATCGTTGGAAAGAGGAGCACATCAGCTATTTATAGAGAGGTAACACAATATGAATGCATTACGAAATATTCGGAAAGTTGGTGATTGAAAAAGTCTCCGAACTTTTTTTGAGGAGTTGAATTTTCATGTATTTGTTTTCAATTTTAGGGACTTGGGAAACCAAATGTTGGCTGAAATGATTCACTAATTATTGTTTATGTGTTTTGTGATGTATTATTAATATGTTTCTAGCTATGTATGGGATTTTCCTAGTTGTTGCCAGTTGTAGCCACTATTTGCCGGCAAAAACTGGCAAAAAAACTGGCAAAAAAACCGTGTTTGCTCTTTTTGCTGGCAAAAATGGCAAAACAAAGTTTTTGCCGGCAAAAATGGCAACAAAAAGTTTTGCCGGCAAAACCCGAACCCTGCTATATCCTAACCATACTAACCTTAACCCTTTCCTTATGTCCCTATACTTTTAAAGTCGACCAACACCATACCGACATTACAATACCATTACGTTGTTTCAACTATAATAACGTCCATGTTTTGTCTTATTAATCAAAAGACAGAGAATGTAGAAGATTAAAATTGATCAATTGGGAAGAGGAACTCCGAACATGTTGTGAACAGTCGACGTCAAAAGAGCCTGTTTGCGGAAGTCGATACAACGGCACATACGGGAAATTTTACTATAATAAGTGCGCTCTCATATACGATCGATACCAACACCCAGAAGAGTGTATTATACGAAGATGGGGCGATTTTAGGGACTGTGAACGGTGTGGTAAGTTGATCTTTGCCAAGTACAAATCTTGTATAATAATTTGTATTTGTGAAAAATTAATCAAAGATTTCGAATTTATTATTATAAACAGTACCATCCCAAATTCAATGGCACATTCTATATTTTTTCTAAAATAATAACAGCGAACGCACAACTAATTTTCCAAACGAAAAAATGACCTAATGAAGCTTTATATTATGGTCACACATTTGTCATTGACGTTATTGCCCAGCACCAAACCCATATATATAGTTTGAAGTATATAGGTATACCTATATTGATTTAGAACATTTAATACATTGAATACCTCTTCCTAAAGACTATTTGCCCGATCGGGAAAGGAGCAGGGGAAAGGCGGTTACATGGGCGCCTAGCGTGTGGTGACACATACCACCTGGGGCCATTGTGTCATGCGATGCCAAGTAGGCCTCCTTCTTGAAAGCATACTGATACACTGAATCCAAAATGTCTGCTAGCGGAGTTGGTAAACACTAAATCTTGACCTTGGTAGACACAGACCGAGCAAGAGAGGGCGCTGTGACTACGTGTAACCAGAGTGCTCCCGAGGGGGCTTGATGCTGCTACAATAACTACTGTTTATCTAAACATATTAAATCTATATTTTTTCAGGAATAAATCAAACCCAACCACCACCTTGCGTTCCAAGATGTGCTCAAGCAAGTCATAGTGACGACACTGGACAGGCGAACTTAGGTATAATAGGGGTCTTACTATCTCAGAGAGTATCGTCAACCCGAGATAAAGATTCGGACCATCATATTAATTGCACATCAGAGCAACAGCTTGATAAATTCTATAATTTGATAGCATCGGGTAAGTGTAACAGCTGCATTATTTGTAATGATTTCATCAGGTGTTCTGATAAGTTCTTGCGTACACTGATTTGTATAGCATGTTACTCTTAAAAGCCGTATGATTTACCAATAATTCATAATTGAATGACTTCTAATTCATGTCAACTACTGCAATGTTAAGATAAGGTTCAAGGTCTAGCTATTGATAGGTATTAAGACCTACTGTATCGCCAACGTAGACGTTGTCGCAGGGATATTAACAAGGGATATACAATCGGTGGTACATGATTCGTATCGTATTGTGTTCGTAAAGTTTCACTGCAGTTTAGCATTATATTTCCGTAAATGTCTGACATATTTCTGACAGACCTCGAGACCTATATCCCAGGGTTTTCCCTAGTTTTTGACAGTTGTAGCCACTTTTTGCCCGCAAAAACTGGCAAAAACAGGATTTTGCCCTATTTGCCGGCAAAAATGGAAAAAACCCAGTTTTTGCAGGCAAAAATGGCAAAAAAAAGTTTTGCCGGCAAAACCGAACCCTGCTATATCCTAACCATACTAACCTTAACCTTATTCTTAATGACTCTATACTTTTAAAGTCGACCAATACCATACCGACATTACAATATCATACGTTGTTTCAACTATTATAACGTCCATGTTTTGTCTTATTAATCAAAAGACAGAGAATGTAGAAGATTAAAATTGATCAATTGGGAAGAGGAACTCCGAACATGTTGTGAACAGTCGACGTCAAAAGAGCCAGTGAGCGATGATCGTAAGGTTTGCGGAAGTCGATACAACGGCACATACGGGACATTTTACTATAACGAGTGCGCCCTCATATACGATCGATACCAACACCCAGAAGAGTGTATTATACGAAGATGGGGCGATTTTAGGGACTGTGAACGGGCTGGTAAGTTGATCTTTGCCAAGTACAAATCTTGTATAATAATTTGTATTTGTGAAAAATTAATCAAAGATTTGGAATTTATTATTTAAACAGTACCATCACGAATTCAATGGCACATTCTATATTTTTTCTAAAATAATAAAAGCGCCGACGCACAATTTATTTTCCAAACGAGAAAATGACCTAATGAAGCTTTATATTAGGGTCACACATTTGTCATTGACGTTATTGCCCAGCACCAATCACATATAGTTTGAATTAGGCATACCTATATTGATCTAGATCATTTAATAATATATACATTGAATACCTCTTCCTAAAGATTATTTGCCCGATCGGGAAAGTAGCAGGGGAAAGGAGGTTACATGAGCGCCTAGCGTGTGGTGACCCATACCTGGGGCTATTGCGTCATGCGATGCCAAGCCCCCCATGTAAAGCAAGCAGGAGGTTGAGCCCACCACCTAAGGCTGACCCAATCGCCCATGCAGCTTCCTTTCCAATAATGCAGCATACAATAAGAGGGAAACATAAAGTACCACAAGTTGAAGTTTGAATTTTTATAAACGTTATAAGAATAACATATTTGTTATTAATTTCATGTGAATAAATGACGTCAATCGCATTTTTCGTTTGCCTTTGGTGAACCTTTTTACCCACGCACACCCTTTCACATGCTCGTCCACGAGACACCCAAAACATGCATAAGATTGCAAAATGAGTCTCTCATTAAAATTTGAGTAATTCGAGTAAATTTGTGACGTAATTGGAATTTAATGCTTCCTTTCTTGTTTCATGGAAGATAAAATAATCAATTTGCATAACCCATGCTATGAATAGCTTACAATGTTCTAAATTTGAATTAAAATGAAATTATTCCACATTTCTGTTGACGGGATATTCAAATGTGAACATGAAATGTGTGCAATTTCAATTGAAAATTACTAGGCTCGTGGACAAACAAGTAAATTGGGTTATGCAGCAAAAAGGTTCACCATAGACAAACGAAAAATGCGAAGTGGGGAACAAATACATCATTCTTGCAACGTTTAAAAAGTGTCAAACTTCAACTTGGTTTTGAAAACAAGGTGGCTTCTTTCCACTATTGCAGGTGTTTTTTTTGACTCATCCTGTATATTATATCTAACCTGTGACAAACACTCATGTTTATGGATACTCGTTTCAAAATAACCCGCCAAAATGTAGGCACTTGTATTGAAGGTCGTGCATTGAATTTGTTACGGAAACGCATGAGTGAAGTGGGTTCCCATAACCTTTGAGACAAATCCATTGAGAAACGATCTTTCGCTCTTTACTGTCACGGAATTATCGGATTTCACCAAATAACAAATAGAACAGTCATGGCAGTTTTACCTAAAATAATAATTATGTAGATATTTTACTATAACTGACATTATAATGTTTTTATACGATGTTTAAATACGATATTTTCCAACACACACTATAATTGATAGCAATCTGTTTGAAATGCAGGCATAGTACAAGAGGAGCCTCCTACATGCCCATTTGATGACGTTAAACTGGATTTTAACTGCGACGTTAAATTGGATTTTAACTACGACGTTAGGATCATTGATCATGTTGACGGCTGTCCTTCGTCCTGTACACGGAATTCCAGTGTGAAATTCTTCTGCGGAGATTACGTACCAAGACCTCCAACTTTTCCGTTGGGATGTTGGCCATTCCGTGAGCAATAGCGAAACTCGTGGAAGTATGCGAAAATATCGTAACTGTTTCGTCATAGCTTTGATCAATATGGCGACTTTTCATATAGGGAAATGGTTTTTTTTTAAATTCCAGAGCCAATTTTGTCTTAGCTGAGAACTTTTAAAAACTTTAACCTACGATGTGGTTTGTGTAACTAATATACATACATTTCTATTTGGCCTTTAATTGATTCTAAGTAAGATCTCCTTTAATTAATGCTAAATGAGCCGCTCTATATATAGGATCCGGTGCTTGGCAACTGTGGACATTTACGTTCCCTTAGGGAGCACATCAAAACTCGACCGCCCGGCAACCGCCGGTTCCGTGGGGTTCCGTGCGGTTGCAGCCGGTTTCTATTGTTCTAAACAATGGTATGCGGTCCAACCGGGCGGAACCGGTGGTTGCCGCGCGGTCGAGTTTTGATGTGCTCCCTTACAAATTACGCTCCCTTACTAAATATTCACGACAGCACGGAGTATGGGATCGAGCAAAATGATATGGTTTTAATTAAACACAATTCTATTACAAAGGTGTTTTTATTGGTAACTAGGCTACAATAGGCCTATTATTATTTACCGAGACGCAGAGAAAAGGGCCGATTTGTCTGATGTGAAAATAGTTTGTAGAGTGTATTTGGCCAAGGGTTATGTTTATAAGACTGCATGCCAGCTTGACCGACCCACATTTTCTTTTCGAATATGAAATGATTTTTGTTTAAGTTTTTGATAAATGAAATTCTTTGAAAACCACCAAAATAAACCCCTACCTGTACGTGCCAAATTCTCCATTATTTTGCGCTCGAAAGATCGTATCAGTCCATAGTGTTGCATTGACAGCTATATAGTGTATGGTAATCATGGTGATGCTCTGATGACTTTTGAGCACAAAGTGGTGATGATTTTGGCACATTATGATTGAGACCTTCCTATATTCTCAAGCAAGTGGCTCGAACACTGAAACAAGTAATCGCTACCAAAGTGAGGTATCGTCGGAAAGAGGAACACATCAGCTCTTCATTATGAAACACAATTCCAAACTTCTTTTGAGGAGCATAGTTTGTCAGATGTAAGATTGACAAGATTCTACCTACCGCCAGTACCATTAAGAAATTAGCTCTAGATTTAATTCCAGCATTACCGGCCACTGATCTGGTATTTCCAGTCGTTTATAAACGTTCGACGCGAAAGAAACGATTATGCTTCAGCGGAGGCTATGAAAAAGTGTACTTTAGGCCCCAGATACTGGTATCGTTCAATATCGTAACAACCCATCAATGTATGTGGGACATCCGTGGTATAGGTAAATGCACTTATTGCGCTAAATTGGACACATACGCCCTATGATGATGGGGCAGGTTCGCCAATAGAGATTTATATATTGAAAGTAAACAATCTGCTTGACAAAACCAATTAATATACTCACATATTAATATTTCATCCTCATACATCGGAGGATTTCATCAGAATGGCAATGATCCACTTTGGCGCGAAGAAACATCATCTTCAGAGTTGCCAGTTCGTTTTAGTAGTGGATCATAGACGTGACTGAGCAAAAAAGTCCCCTCCTCACGGTTGAGCGTTTTGTCCCCTCTCTTTCTTATTAAACGCTCAACCGTGAGGAGGGGACTTTTTTGCTCAGTCACGTCTATGATCCACTACTAAAACGAACTGGCAACTCTGAAGATGATGTTTCTTCGCGCCAAAGTGGATCATTGCCATTCTGATGAAATCCTCCGATGTATGAGGATGAAATATTAATATGTGAGTATATTAATTGGTTTTGTCAAGCAGATTGTTTACTTTCAATGAATTTCAACAAACCTGATGAATCTTTTCACCGAGAGATTTATATAGTTATGATTTTTGAATAATTTTAAAATTGTAATTTTCCTCTTACAGGATAATTGTAATTATATAAATAGTTATCAGTTATGGATTAACACTAATATTAGAGGAGAATATTTCAAAATGTGGTAGGCCTATTTCTTATTACTTTTAAATTCTGAACGAGTATGTTCCGCAAAAGTGCCCCACCCCTATATTTAGGACCCGAACATTTTATTTTGGAATAAAATCACGAAGAATAACGAATATACATTTGTATATGTATTGGATGGTACTTTGTGTAGCCTAGGGCGAACTTGGCCCGGCCTATGGGCTAACCTACCCCTGCGTCGATAAAGTTCGCCTTTTTGAGACACCTGTTTTTATTATTTACTCATGCCTTTACAGTAAGGCCTAGAGTACTGAGATCATGGTCGTATCACTCGTATGTAGCCAATATATCAATCTTTCACATAATATCAATAGGTAGGCCTACATTCAATCTTTAAAATTGGCGTCTCTAGACCTCTTCAAATGAAAATGGGGCGATCACTCCCAGCTCTCCCCTACACATGTTACCAGTGGTGATTTGTCCCATTATTGAACGATACTGGTACATAATTAGTACAGAGTATCGCCCGAAACTGGAACATTTTGCATGTGTCACGATACTGGAACATTTTCTTTGTACAGATTGTATTTCGCCTACCTCCCTGCTCCGCGTCGGGAAGGAGACGCAATCATCCAACACCCCGGGACCAGTACTTTACATGTACAGTACTTCCCTCATACATGTTGTATTTGTATTATACTTGATGTAGGTGTGTAGGGGTGGGCAGGGTGCGATGACTTGATATTTCGAGGACAGGTTTTGCAGGTAAAAACAAGGGAGGGAAGAGCGAGGGGAAAACAAAGAAAAGGAGGAAAAGTGGAAAGAAAAGTGAAAGAGGGGAAACGAAAGCTAAAGGCAAATGTGAGGTATGAAAGGAAAATGAAAGAAATAGTCTGTAGTTTTCTCCAAAAACAACACCTCGGAATGAGCTTCCAGAATTCATTTCTTCATTATAGAACAGCAACATTTCCTCTCAAGACTCCTAAGTTTTTTTCCAGAATACCAATCCTCTCATAAATGTCTATTTCGAAAACGTTCCAAAGTTATTTTGGAGAAATGTTGATTGTTTTTGTCGCCTTAACTATCATTGTGTGTGTGAGCTCGTGCGGAACTTAAGGTGAAAGAATAAACTACGTTCGCTTCCTCTCCCTCATGGACATGGATCCCCTGATATTGGACTGTTATAACCTTTTCCATTTTGGTGGTTCACCGTGTACCATGGTTAATGGTAACGTAAACGTTTCTTGTAACAAATATACGAATATGAATATGACCTGTGTTTAACAGTGTTTTTATCTGAAGGAAATACATTTTTTATTGCTAAGGTAGGTAATGTGGCATAACCATCTAGCGGGGACGAGCTCATTGCCGTGGCACTATACGCACTCCTACTCAAGGCACATTTTATGCCACACTGGAAATGGTTAAAGGCCTGTTAGGGGTATGTGGTGGTGTCATGTCGGGTTGGTGTAACACCACGGGATATGGTTTAGAATAGACCTAGGGTTATAGTGATGTGGTACAAGACTACAAGTAGCGTTTTGTGATGTGGTACAAGACTACAAGTGTAGCGTTTTGTTGTGGTTAATAAATCAACCTGATTTCTTTACTTTAAGTTGGCATGCCAAACAATCCAAGGGAACGAGGGTTAGCCCAATGAAGTAATGCGGTTTTTTTTAGAGGTAGGGGTTAATAGCTACGGGAAATGGTTTAGGAGGGTTATGATTATAAATCAACCTGGTATATATGTGTGGGGTGTGTGCGTGTAGGGGGGGGGGGGGGGGGGGGGGGTTGTAGGGGGTTTATGTGGTTTCAGAGGTAGGTAATGTGGAATAACCTTCTAGCGGGGACCCGAGCATAGCGAGGGTACGCCGCACAGCGTATACATCGTATTGGATTGATCGAAAGAATCATTAACTAAAATAATACGATAGAATTAGGACGCCATATTTTTTCCGGGAATGTACGATCTCGATGCGAAACGAAATTCGTGAGTTCGGTAAACGTCGTCGTAACTTCGGCGTATTTGGGAATCCCCTAACATGGCAGCGCCCAGCGAAAGAAAATCATGAAATGATTTCGTATTTTCTCGAAATTTAAATGTGTTTTTATCGGTTTATACTTAAAGACAAGTTATAGTTTGAGCATAGGCAGACTTTAGATGATAAACTGGGTGGAGATATAAGATAACAGCGGTGCTGCAGTCATTTCGCCACGACGATCAACACAGTACATTGTGATTTGTACTGATGAATGAAGGACGCTTATTATGTATATGAATACAGAGCTGACAATTGATACTTAGGGTGACTATAACCAAATAACCCAAAGATTGCCTCAAAACAAGTGTATATTACCCCTTTTCTATCTACAGGCAGCTCAAAACACCAATTCAGTCCGTCGAACAAATTAATACATTTAAGACCCCAAAAAATCAGTCACAAAAAAGCTTCATATGCATATTTGTATTGTACAGTCATATGTTGTTACCCACAAGCAATGATAGAGCCCTGACTCATTTAATCAATAGTTGGCAAGCGTCTGAAGTAGGCTCCAGACAGAAAATATTGAAAAATCACCGACATTCTTCGTGACCTTTGACCTTGGCAACATTTAATCTCCAACTTTAAACTCACACCAGTTGTTAATATACATGTCTAACCTTTCATATGAATTAAAAAGTTATTTGGAGACTTTTCTCCTTCATAGTCAGGCAACTCTTTTAAATTTGGGGTATTTTGACCATTTTCTGTATGTCATGACTGCTGAATTCGTATTTTTGGAAAAAATGAATGTGCAATTTATTTTTCCCATATCTTTCATGGTGTCGCAATTCTGTCACAGAAATTTCTTGAGACAATTTTTCTTACAAATGTTGCTATAAATGGGTTGCCGAATTTAGCAGTCATGACACTGGATCCTCATGAATGAAACACAAAAATAAAGGTAGTTAATAAATTGTGACAATTAAAACCTTTAGGTATCTTTTCTGAGATCAAAATGAATTATGAAATAACGATATTTTTGGCAAATTTCAAGCATGGATTATTGAGATTGAAACCATTTTCTGTCTACAAATTCACACTGACTTGCCTATAAAACGAAATTTAGTGGACCTATTTTTAATGTCTGCTCATCTAATTACGCACCCTACAAGTACAATTTCGTTCGAAATGTGACATTTTAGCTCTTTTTCGTGTCGGATTCCCAGAAGGATATTCGGTTCCCAGAATGTAACTCACACAGAAAGATTTATCGAAGACTCGTGATTATGTCAACCAATAAGCTTAAATGGAACTAATAATACGGACAGATATCGGCGATTTTCGATCGGCAGTCAAATCTGCCATTTCGCAAACGATTTATGAATATTTGAAGTTTTACTCCACATAATTCTATTTTGAAAAAGTCATAATTTCCTTACCTTTTCACCGATTTTCTTCGGTTTTTTTTTAAACGACAGCTGAAAATCTCCTTCGAGCCATTTTGCTATCAACAGCAAGAAGAATGTTGCATTATGGGTATGCAAAAGTTAAAAATAGCACAAAGGGCTTTCCCGAAAAACACCTGACCTGGCGGCGTGTCGAAATGGGGGCGTGACCAAATCGGGCGCTGTGATTGGTCAATATCCCGTTAGTGAATGGAGTTTTGATATATCTACCATGCAGAAACAATGCACACTTCTATAGCGATGATAGTGATTATAGGCCTACTTGTCATTGCCGTTGAATGTGACAAGGATGATCACAATGTCAGAGAGGAAGACGACCGGGACAGAGATGACCGTGATGAATCAAAAGATGGCGATGAAGAAAGCGACCACGACGTCAACGATGAAGGGAGTAACGATGACAGTGATGAAGAAAGCGACCTTGGCAATGATAAACAAAGCGATAATAACGCTGTACACGGTACAAATCATTGCGAGCTAAAACGACATCGTCCGCCAACCACAAAATCAAGTAAGAATAAACGATCCGTGCCTTTTGTGTTTTATCAAGACTGTGATGTCAATTTGTAGACTAGTTCCTGTTCATACTCCCGTCGTTGGGCGTCCGTAGACGTCGGCGGATAAAAGTTGACATTGCTCCAACTCGCAACGAATATCCGTCGACGTCGCGCGATGCCCAACGACTAGAGTATGAAAGGCTATATGTGCATACGTTACGTACGTTTAGTTGACGTACCTCCAGAATCTGGTACACAGACGCGTACAAACACGTGGTTAAAAAAGGTGTTACGTTCCCCTAAAAGTAATATTGTTTGCGCTCCCGAGAATGGCACATCAACAGCACCGTCCAGTTAATCCATTAGGTACCAAATTTATCCTGACAATGAAGAATATATATTTGTTCTATCTCAAAATAGTGGGTATTTCTTGTATCGCACAACTCGTAGCAAAGCGGTACCAAAATGTAGATGATCAATTTCTACAAATCCTAGTGCAATATTAGTACAAGAATCAAGCTTGGTTAAGTAGGCCTATTAATTTCTTAACCAAAAAAGTAGTAAAACAATAATTGCAAGTCGACATTATGCCATTGTTTGAGTTTAATACTGAAAATCATTGTTTTGTAGATCAAAGATCTATTAGATAAACCTGCAGGATCTGGAGAGGTCATAAGAACCATGTATGTGCATTTTTCTAACTTGATTTGATTCGAATTCATCCCATGGAGATACTTTATGAAGGGTCTGTGCTGCACAGGGTGTCCATAACAAAGGGTGCACGTGTTCCACGTCATTGCTCTCATTGATTAGGATACTCGGTATTTGGCCGTAATCGGTCAACTTTATTAATCAAGCTTGATTTTGATAGGATACAGTAAATGAGACTTTAAAGAACAACGGCATTTGAAAGGATATTTAGTCATATTGAAGCTTATATCAACATCAATTAGTAAATAATCATTATTAAATGAGCAAAATGACTCTTTCTACGGGCACCCCCCCCCCCCCCCCCCCCCCCTGCCACCTAAAAAGTGGCACAACCTGTTTTTTTAGTACCCGTGATCAACGTCCAACTCATTGCATGGACCGTGTTACCAACTTGGCCTACATTTCATGAAACAGGTGTGTCTTCTTTCTGAAAATCTTAACACAGTTTATTATTCCCACAAGATGGCAGCTAATCCGTTAGATGGATAACCTCTATTTGATAATTAATGAAACATGGGTGAATGTAGTATCTTCACAAAGATACAAGGGTAGCAATACTACTGTTTGATATAATAATAAGACAGTTTTAGTTGGATTTAACAATGGGCACTTTAAAGCGAGCTACCGGACATCACCATTTTACATGCTCACTGAGGGAAGTTCAACTATAAAAACAATCTATAATAGCTCCATGTCCGTCCTATCCGGTATAACAATGTTTACCTGACGGCCATGGTAACCCTTATTTTACTTTAGACAAATCCTAAACTAAGTAGGAAACGGAAAAGGGCAATTTATTGAAGGTTGCACTTTATGCTTAAGCTAAAATGAGGTGAATCGATCACATCTATTGAAAAAAGTGTGCTGAAATAGAAACCAAATTACAGAGACAGAAATGCGTTTCACCCGCCTCTATACTACCTATTGTGCTTTCAATTATTTAGTGCTGATAGGAGTCTTACTATCTCAGAGAGTATCGTCAACCCGAGAAAAAGATTCGGATCATGACGTTAATTGCACAACAGAGCGGCAGCTTGGTATATTGTATGATTTGCCAGCATCGGGTAAGTGTGGCAGCTGCATTATTTGTAATGATTTCTTCAGGAGTTCCGATAAGTTCTTGCATACAGTGATTTGTATAGCAGGTTAGACTTAAAAGCCGTATGATTTACCAATAATTCATATTGAATGACTTCTAATTCATGTCAACTACTGCAATGTTAAGATAAGGTTCAAGGTCTAACTCTAGCCATTGATTGGATTGGTATTTAGACCTACTGTATCGCCAACGTAGACTTTGTCGCAGGGATATTAACAAGAGATAATACAATCGGTGGTATATGATTCGTATCGTATTGTCTTTGTAATGTTTCACTGCAGTTTAGTACTATATTTCCGTAAATGTCTAACATATTTCTGACAGACCTCGAGACCTACATTTGTATATCCCAGGGTTTGCAGGTTTTGGCCACAAGCGGTTTAAACCAGGAGTTAACTGTCCAGCAAAAATGGCAAAAACTAAAATAATGTAGTAGAAAGATGCAAACAAATTGGTGAATTTATCTCAAAAGCAAAATTGAGAATCTGATCTTCCATCATCTGGCCATAATAATACATGGTACATAGGCATCCTGTCACACAGATATGAAAAGAAGTTGAATCTCACTGTTTTGTGCTCAAAAGTCAATAGAGCATCACTCTACACTGTTGTTGTCAATGTAACACTTCAGCATTTCAGTGATCAGCCGACACAGTTGTTCTTCTGAGCACGAAATAGTGGCAATTTTGGCACATTTAGATAGTGACCTCCCCATGTTCTCAAGCAAGTTGCTGGGCACTGAAACAAGTGATTGCTACAAATGAGGTATCGTTGGAAAGAAGAGCACATCAGCTTTTTATAGAGAGGTAACACAATATGAATGCATTACGAAATATTCGGAAAGTTGGTGATTGAAAAAGTTTCCGAATTTTTTTGATGAGTTTAATTTTCATGTATATTTGTTTTCACTTTTAGGGACTTGGGAAATCAAATGTTGGCTGAAATGATTCACTAAATATTGTTTATGTGTTTTCAGATGTATTATTAATATGTTTCTAGCTATGTATGGGAATTTCCTAGTTGTTACCAGTTGTAGCCACTATTTGCCGGCAAAAACTGGCAACAACCTGGCAAAAAAGGTGTTTGCCCTTTTTGCTGGCAAAAAATGGCAAAAAAACCCAATTTTTGCCGGTAAAAACCGAAACCTGCTATATCCTACCATACTAACCTTAACCTTTTTCTTATGACCCTATACTTTTAAAGTTGACCAACACCATACCGACATTACAATACCATACGTTGTTTCAACTATCATAACGTCCATATTTTGTCTTATTAATCAAAAGACAGAGAATGTAGAAGATTAAAATTGATCAATTGGGAAGAGGAACTCCGGACATGTTGTGAACAGTCGACGTCAAAAAAGTCAGTGAACGATGATCGTAAGGTTTGCGGAAGTCGATACAACGGCACATACGGGACATTTTACTATAACAAGTGCGCCCTCATATACGATCGATACCAACACCCAGAAGAGTGTATTATACGAAGATGGGGCGATTTTAAGGACTGTGAACGGTGTGGTAAGTTGATCTTTGCCAAATAATTTGTATTTGTGAAAAAT
This sequence comes from Ophiura sarsii, assembly GCA_035610835.1. Taxonomy (NCBI): domain Eukaryota; kingdom Metazoa; phylum Echinodermata; class Ophiuroidea; order Amphilepidida; family Ophiuridae; genus Ophiura; species Ophiura sarsii. Next base: position 53,202,012 of record CM069445.1, on the reverse strand, counting down.
TAATCTAATATTTGGAATTCATTACCTAAAAACAGTACTATCACGAATTCAATTGCACATTCTATTTTTGTTCTATTGAAAAAAAGCCAGACGCACAACTTTTGGAACGTTTGGAAAATAGTATTTTCCAAACGAGAAAATGACCTCATGAAGATTATATTATGTTCACACATTTCTCATTTACGTTATTGCCCAGCACCAATCACATATAGTTTGATGTAGGCATACCTACATTGAATCCCAGATGACTGCTTGCGGAGTTGGTAAACACTAACCGACCTTGGTAGACACTACCCAAGCAAGAGAGGGCGCTGTGACTACATGTAGCCAGAGAGCTCCTGAGGGGCTTGATGCTGCTACAATAACTGCTGTGCTGTTAATCTAAACATCACAGAAAAAAATAAGTGAGTCATTATCGTAAAATGAGTCACTACACGGACAAAATGACTCATTTTGAGCCATAGTGTGTCACTACACGGACAAAATGACTCATTTTTCGATGATGACTCACTTTTTTTCTTTGTGTGTATCGTTATCTCTATATACTTTTCAGGAATAAAACAAACCCAACCACCACCTTGCGTTCCTAGATGTGCTCAGGCAAGTCATATTGACGTCACTGAACAAGCGAACTTAGGTATGACGGCTGTATTTACCTACATAATAATAAGGGGTACATTACTCAGAGATGAGTAGTTGGGGGCTGTGCCCTCAATTTTGATAAAAACAAGGATTAAAAAATGTTTACAATTGTATTATATCGTCGCTGTTCTGACATACCGGCACATCTCTTTACTTATTTCTGTTGTGATGTGCCGGTATGTCAGAGCAGCGACGATATATATATATGAACTTACACCTGTAAGGATTCAGTAAAGTCAGCCTTCTTTATACAACAAAACGTCTATTCAAATACGGTATTCTTTTCTAGGGACATACATACAAATATTCCATGCTAAACACTGCGCTGGGCATAAAGCTGCTGCATTTGCAATATTTAGTCTAAAGCTGTCAACTGAAGCGAACAAATAGGGAACGTTTGTCAGAACAGTCTAAATAGATTGCGATAATATTGCAAAATATTTAAAGATCAAGTTTTGCTATCAAACATGTTTTCATAAGTGGTAACAGCAACGAAAAAACCCCATTATTAATGTTCATCTTAAATTCTAAACTAAATTCTAAAAGAAAATAATACTTCAGTACTACTGAATACTGCTTTAATACACGGTTTCGGGGTTTTAGTACCGTAAAAGCCGAATATACCCATACATGTACATACTGCGTCGACAGTACATGCTCATAAAGTATATTTTTAAATATCTTGCACATCCGGGTACATTGGTGTGTAATATTTTGTGGGGTCTTCGAGTCTCAGGAATAGTCTCTCTCAGTTACTGCAGTAACTTCTTCATTATTAATTTAATGCATATAAAAGTATACATTTTTGCAAAGGAAATAAATAGGCGAAAAGTGACAAAAAGGTAATATTTTGGTCAACATTTTAAAAACTAAAACATTTTAGGTTAAAAAAAACCCCACCATTCTTAGAGAAGTGTCTTTATATGATTTTGGTGCAATTTCAGCATTTTTTCCAAATTGTTTTTCTAAACAAATCTATACATTTGATTTGTCGGTCAAAATTAATAAAATCAGTATTTTTAGTTAAATTTTATACCAGCAATGGATTCTCTGACTCATTTCCTTTCCAAAAATGTTTACTTTTATATAGGCCTACATCACATTAGTAGTTCATACATTTTGGGTTAACAGCCCCCGTAAGAAATTGAAATAAGAAATAACAAACAAATTATTGATCTGTCGGTACTATTTATTGAAATGTATGTTTTAATTACTGAAGAGAAAGAATGCAGCGATCTCCGACAACATAATTGGGAGGCGGAAATCAAGTTCTGTAGTTGTACGGAACGGAAAACTAGACCACAAATGGTGTGCGGAAGTCGCCCCAATGGCACGGAAGGCACTTGGTACTACAATGAGTGCGCTCTCACTCAGGCTCGCTATCTAAATCCACGAGAGTGTATTCTAGAGAGACCTGGCGATCATGATGACTGCAAACGTTGTGGTGAGTAAATAATTGTCCTTAAAGGGGTACTAAGAAATGTGTTGAAGGCTGCGCCCTCAATTACGATAAAAACCGGAATTTCTACATGTTTACAATTGTATTACATACACAAACTTACAGCTTTAAGGATTAAGAAAAATCAGCCGTCTTTGTGCAAGAAAATGTCGTTTCAAAATATCCCATCCCCGGCTCGGACAGCATTTTATGGTAAACAGCGTTACGCTATTTTTCTTTTCGATTCAAATTACATACGATATTACATAGAGGGCGTTTTAAAAAAAAAGTATCAATAAATAGCGATGATTTTTTTAATCAAGTTTTGCAACGTTAGTATAACCTTTACTTGAAATGGTAAAATCTTCCAAGATAGCCGCTAGTCAAACACAGTAGGTCTCTATGTATAAGTTCTTAATTTATTTTATTTCCATGAGTGTCGGCCATATACAAAATACATACACCTGTGAAACACTCATGTTGATGGATACTCGTTTCAAAATAACCCGCCAAAATGTAGGCACTTGTATTGAAGGTCGTGCATTGAATTTGTTACGGAAACGCATGAGTGAAGTGGATTCCCTAAAATCCATTGAGAAACGATCTTTCGCTCTTTACTGTCACGGAATTATCGGATTTCACCAAATAACAAACAGGACAGTCATGGCAGTCTTACCTAAAATAATAATTATGTAGATATTTTACTATAACTGATATTATAATGTATTTATACGAAGTTTAAATACGATATTTTCTAACACACACTATAATTGATATCAATCTGTTTGGAATGCAGGCATAGTACAAGAGGAGCCTCCCACATGCCCATTTGATGACGTTAAACTGGATTTTAACTATGACGTTCCTGTTAGGATCATTGATCATGTTGACGGCTGTACTTCGTCCTGTACACGGAATTCCAGTGTGAAATTCTTCTGCGGAGATTACGTACCAAGACCCCCAATTTTTCCGTTGAGATTTTGGCCATTTCCTGAGCAATAGCGAAACTCCCGGGCATTCTGCGCATCATTTCCGGTTTCTGTATTAAGATAATAGTATAATATATTAATAGAACATGTAGAACGTTCATTTAACACTGTTAAAAGAGTTGTTTAACATTTTAAACAACCACAAGCTAACCAGTGAATCGCTCAACGTTGTTTAACATTTTAAACAATGTTGCTCAAAATCAACTTGTTTAAAATTTTGAGCAATATTGTTTAAAATGATAAACAACGTTGAGCGATTCACTGGTTAACTTGTGGTTGTTTAAAATGTAAAAAACTCTTGTAACAGTGTAGGGGATGACTTCCCAACCATGCCTTCTAAAGCCGGTGTGAAAGGAGCCATGGTCTACATGGAGCCATGGTCCGGTTGCGTGTATAGATAACCTATAATACCAACTTAATACAGGGTGGACTATGGCACCGGCGCCAAAGTTTTAAGCGCGGTACTCTTGTCCAGAATGAGAAATATAGAGAACTGCATGAAAAGGCGAGTTTCAAGACGTTATGCCATCGCCAATTGTTGTGCGGTCCCAATTTATTTCAATATACCTACCGTTTAAAGGAGATCAGTACCGTTCATGAAACTAAGCATTATGGTAGGAAAACAATTATTTAATGTATATTGATAATTTTTTAAAAACATAAAACCTTAATATTCAATGAAACGAATTTTTAAAAAATGCACATCTCCAACCTGTGCTCATTTGAAATTCGCGCTCGATGGTTTGTGTCAATTGTGCTGATGGGATAGCCATACCCGATAGTGTCATCGTTACTAAAACTGCCTAACAGCACGTAATCACGTAGGAATTCAATGCGTAAATCGAAAATAACAGATCCTCTTTGGAAGTATGTGAAAATGTCGTAACTGTATCGTCATAGCTTTGTGGCGACTTTTCATACAGGGGAAATGTTTTTATTTTATTCCAGAGCTAATTTTGTCTTAGCTGAGAGCTTTTAAACACTTTAACCTTCGATGTGGTCTGTGTAACTAATATACATACATTTCTATTGGCCTTTGATTGATTCTCAGTACTGATCTCCTTTAATTAATGCTAAATGAGCCGCTCTATAGGATCCGGTGCTTGGCAACTGGGGACATTTGGAAATTACGCTCCCTCTTGCCACACACAAGTTAGAGGAAAGCTCGAGGAAAGAGCGGGGGAAAGCGCGATCCTTTTTTCTATATATATTGTTAAAAGGAGTGACAAAGGATCGGATATTAACACCTCACTGAATGGGTACTTCATCTTTAATGGTTTACCCATTCAGTGAGGTGTTAATCACAGATCCTTTGTTACTCCTTTTAACAATATAGGAAAAAGGATCGCGCTTTCCCTGCTCTTTCCTCGAGCTTTCCTCTTCTTATGTTTGGGCAAGAGCCCTAAACACAATTCTATGTCAAAGGTATTTTTATTGGTAGTTAGGCTACCATAGGCCTATTATTATTTACCGAGACGCAGAGAACAAGGCCGATTTGTCTGATGTGAAAATAGGGGGGGGGGGGGGGGGGGGGGGGGGGTGGGGGTACCGCGCCATTTTGTCCCGAAGCAATGGTTATAACGTCATATTTCTTTAAACTCTTGTATTGGATTTTCGTGCAAAATATATGCCCTCGGCATCATACTTTCCAGGTGTGCAGTTCATTTTAAATTTCAGATATTCTAAAATGGATGTTTTTTTAACCAATTCGAGAAAGAAAATCGAACTGCACACCTCAGAATTGCTAAAAAATGCTTTAAACAAGTCCACTTGTTGTGCCTTTGAACAGAGTGTTTGCCGGGAATGTAGAATTATAACACAGTGCATTAACCCATGACCCCGGTCCAATTAATAAAATTAGATATTAATAAATTATTCGCCAACAGTTTTTTTAAATTAGCACAGTTGGTGTAGTGGATGGAACGTTGACACGGGGATCGAAAGGTTGTGAGTTCGAGCCCCACTATGATCACTTTTGTTTTATATGCGGGGTCTTGCCGCTGGATTTGTTTGGCCTACCGGCATCATCTGTGTGCGTGCCCGTGTGGCGTTGACCGTAGCCATTTTTTGTATTCGAAAATGTCAACGTTTTTTACCGTTCTTTCAAAAATAAGGAGTATAATCACATTACAATCACATTTTGTGCGAGAGAAACACACAAATTTGGCAAAAATGGCACAATAAAAATCCGTTCGTTATAAATAAATGGATATGGTTAAATAATAAAACTATCACAATTGTCCTCGTGGATCTCTGTGGCGTGCATAGGTTGGCCATGTCGTTGGCAATCGGCAATCACGGGTTCGATTTTCGAATAGTCCTTGTTATCCTTTTATTTTTCTATTTTTTAAACTTGATGGTGGATTAATGTAACATCATTGTTATGTCAATTTTTATCAATTATAAAGGCCGCCCATGCGTTTATAATTCTCTTTTTATCTATCATAAATTTATCTCTTGATTTATTTAACTTTGTATCTAAACAATTAAAATGCGTACGGTAAACAATTATATTATTGCTCGATAAATAAGTGATTTAACTTGAGTTCAGTTTGATTAATGATAGCAAAACTTGTTGTAAAACCATTTTACCAATGTGCCCAACAATTTCTCCTTTGCACACTTTATTTATACATTCAGAGATGTCACTTTTAGCTTGTTATATAGCTAGGCTAATAATATACAATTATAAGCAAGTTTGCGACCGGGTTTGCGACCTCTTTGATTTTAGGCTGGTAACACAATCCCACAGTGCATTTCGTTAAAACAGTGTAAATTATTTGTCAACGATACGTATCACGTGATAACCACGATCGTTTTCGTAAAATATCGCAAAATGGCGCGGTACCCCAACCCCCCCCCCCCCCCCCCCTAATGTGAAAATAGTTACAAGAAAGAAAACGTGTGTCGCCCTCTGTAGAGTGTATTTGGCCAAGGGTTGTGTTTATAAGACTGCAGGCCAGCTTGACCGACCCACATTTTCTTTTCGAATATGAAATTATTTTTGTTTAAGTTTTTGATAAATGAAATTCTTTGAAAACCACCAAAATAAAACCCCTACCTGAGCTGTCCGTGCCAAATTCACCACTATTTTGCGCTCGAAAGATCATATCTGTCCTCTGTACGATGAAGTGTTGCATTGACAGCTATACAGTGTATGGTAATCATGGTGATGCTCTTATGACTTTTGAGCTCAAAATTGTGATGATTTTGGCACATTAAGATTGAGACCTTCCTATATTCTCAAGCAAGTGGCTCGAACACTGAAACAAGTGACTGCTACCAAAGTGAGGTATCGTCGGAAAGAGGAACACATCAGCTCTTCATCATGTTCATTAATAAGAAATACAACATCATGAATAAATCACGAAATATCCGACAATTTGGCGATTGAAGCAACATTCCGAACTTCTTTTGAGGAGCATAGTTTGTCAGATGTAAGATTGAGAAGATTTGAGAATCTAGAATTATAATTCTAGAATTAATTCCAGCATTACCGGCCACTGATCTGGTACTTCCAGTCGTTTATAAATGTTCGACGCGAAAGAAACAAAAGATTATGCTACAGTGGAGACTATGGAAAAGTGTACTTTAGGTCCCAGATACTTGTATCGTTCAATACTGGAACATAAAAGTTGCCAGTATCGCTTGATACTGGTACGATATCACTGTTCCAGTATTGATAGATGCTGGTACACATGTTACCAGTGGTGATTTGTCCCATTATTGAACGATACTGGTACATAATTGTGTTCCAGTGTCGCCCGAAACTGGAACATTTTGCATGTGCCAGTATCGTCCGATATGGAACATTGACTTTCTACAGATTTTATTTCGTCTACCTCCCTGCTTCGCGTCGGGAAGCAGACGCAATCATCCATCACCCCGGGACCAGTAATTTACAGTATTTCCCTTTAGTCTATACCTTGTTGTAGGGTGGGCAGGATGCGATGACTTGATACTTCGAGAGAAGATGTTGCAGGTAAAAACAAGGGAGGGAAGAGCGAAAAGGAAAGGAAAATGGGAAAACAAAGAAAAGGAGGAAAAGTGGAAAGAAAAGTGAAAGAGGGGAAACGAAAGCTAAAGGCAAATGTGAGATATAAAAGGAAAAGGATAGAAATAGACTGTAGTTTTTTCCCAAAAACAACACCTCGGAATGAGCTTCCAGAATTAATTTCTTCATTATAGAACAGCAACATTTCCTCTCAAAACTCAAAACTCAAAAAAATCTGAAATACCAATCCTCTCAAAAATGTCTATTTCGAAAACGTTCCAAAGTTATTTTGGAGAAATGTTGATTGTTTTTGTCGCCTTAGCTATCATTGTGTGTGTGAGCCCATGCGGAACTTAAGGTGAAAGAAGCAACGCTCGCATCCTCTCCCTCAATATTTTACTTCGATGGGGATCATGTCCAGGTGCACACTGGCCAAGAAAGCTTAAACGCCCCTGATATTGGACTGTTAACCCTTCCCATTTTGGTGGTTCACCCTGTACCATGGTTGATGACGTGACTCCGCGTAAAAACGTTGCTTGTAACAAATAATGACTATATGAATGACCTGTGTTTAACAGTGTTTTTATCTGAAGGAAATATTGCTTTTGATTGAGGAGGGTATATTGTATTCCATACATTTCAGTTAAGGTGTTATTATAGTGACTGGCTGTGTGTTTATAGTTCAGTATGTTTATCTTAAACAGTTTATGGAGCTTAGACAAACATGGAATATTTGAACTAATACCATCGACCTAGAAATGATTTAAACTTACGTAATATTAGTAATAAATAGGATCTACACTTCATATTATATTTGGTATCATCACCTAATTTCTAAATGACTCATTCAATTGGTCCTATCATCACCTAATTTCTAAATGACTCATTCAATTGGTCCTGTATTACTGTATAGTCATAATTAGTGAATGGAGTTTTGATATAACTACCAATCATGCAGAAACAATGCACACTTCTAGCGATGATAGTGGTTATACTTGTCATTGCCGTTGAATGTGACAAGGATAATCACAATGACAGACAGGAAGACGACCGGGACAGAGATGACCGTGATGAATCAAAAGATGGCGATGAAGAAAGCGACCACGACGTCAACGATGAAGGGAGTAACGATGATAGTGATGAAGAAAGCGACCTTGGCAACGATAAACAAAGCGATAATAACAAACACGGTACAAATCATTGCGAGCTAAAACAACATCGTCCGCCAACCACAAAATCAAGTAAGAATAAACGATCCGTGTCTTTTGTGCTTTATCAAGACTGTGATGTCAATTTGTAGACTAGTTCCCGTTCATACTCCCGTCGTTGGGCGTTCGTAGACGTCGGCGGATAAAAGTTGAGATTGCTCCAGCTCGCAACGAATATCCGTCGCGCGATGCCCAACGACTAGAGTATGAAAGGCTATGTGCATAACGTTTCGTTTAGTTGACGTACCTCCAGGATCTGGTACACAGACGCGTACAGACATGTGGTTAAAAAAAGGTGTTACGTTCCACTAAACATGCTAAATGTAATATTGCTTGCGCTCCCCAGAATGGCACATCAACAGCACCGTCCAGTTAATTCATTACCAAATTTATCCTGACAATACCAATTTGTTGAGGTGAAATCAAAACTAATTGAATTTGCCAACGGCACTAAGTTGCCAGTTGTTAATTCCTGGCTCGCGCGGGTTTTCCACTTGGCTAGATCGCGACAATAGGTCAGCTGTTACATTCATCGGAACCCTCCCCGCGCGTCTGGGTTCGGCCCGATCACCTTTTTGTGTATCACAATCCTCCGGGTTTTTCTACGACGAGGTATATTCTCTATGTTGTTCTTGATCCAAAATTTTCCCACCCACCACGCCCATTTGGTGGCATTCTCGTTGCATGTTTTCAGGTTTGCATTATTATTTTTGTGTTTTGGCATTGTTCTTTTTCGTTTCTAAAAATGTTGACCAAATTATTAGTCAGTACAAGTGATACTGAATTGCGTCATGCGTCTTTTGGATTAAAAATGCTATTATATTTATAAATACAAAAATATGTACATGTACGGTTCACAGATTACAGGTTTTTGTGTCTTGTAATTATATAAATCACGTCATATTATTTCATGTACAGTAATTACAAAATTAAATTGATCAGCTTAAATCAATACATTTTTAGTGATTCCCTCCTTTCGTGCTTGCGGCCTTAGGAGTAGGTGGCTTGTCTCTCTGCAGTCCCCATGTAAGGTCACTCGATCGGTCATGATATGACAATATGATTTGCGATATTATTTTGATGGTGATTGCCTCCGTGACGGCGCCGGAGTAGGGGACTTGCCCTCTGCAGTCTCCAGTCGAATCACAAACCGATTGATTCTCTATGCGAACATTTGAGTTCAAATAATTATACGTTGACAAATTATGTTAAATTGGTTATGTTGTAATCAGATTGATTCTGTTTTACACAAAATTATGTTAAATTCTTTGCGATTTTTTGTTTCACTTTTGTGAATAAATCTATGATTTACCTCTCGTATGCTCCGAGGCATTAGCACACACATCTTCTCCTTGCGTTTCTCTTAGCTTAAGTGTCCGAGGGCAATGAAGAATTGTACGATAGATATTTGTTCTATCTCAAAATAGTTGGTATTTCTTGTATCGCACAACTCGTATCAAAGCGGTACCAAAATGCAAATGTCTACAAATCCTTGTACGATACGATGATGAGATTAAAGTCATAATCCCTGCAATGTTAGTATTCCTTTAATTTTTTCGAGGTTTAGATTATTCTGATGTTTTGGTTAGTCTTGTATGACTGATGGGCAGGGGTTGGATTTGAATGTCATGGGTGACCGAGTCGAGGCACTGAAAAGGTTGTTCAGCCTTAAAAATCTAAACAGGAGATAATGGAAAAACTAAACGACATAGCAGTAGAACTAAAATGTGATAGTGAGTGAGTGGGTTGGTTTTGAACTTCTCGGAGACTCAGTGGTGTATAGGCCTACTGAAGTAGTAAATGATTTAACTGATTTTGTTTTTAAACGACAGTGTGAAATGCAAATAAATTGTGACAGGTTTGCAACACTAATTGAAATAATGATAACAAATTCGTTTTTACAGTGCGACAGTGTGTAATGCAAAGAAATCAAGATTGGTTTGCAAAATTCATGGAATGCTGTCCATACCAACAGTCTTATGAGCCAATCTGTGGAAGCCATTTGGATGGTACGAATGGAGTAGTTTATTATAACCAGTGTGCACTGAAGCAAGCACGATACTTGAATCCAGAGATATGCATTCTGAAGAGGAAACGTGGGAGCCAGGACTGTCAATGTGGCGGTAAGGGAAATAATAGTTCATCGTATTATATCCGTGAATCCCAGTAGCGTATCTCCCAGGGGGTCGGGGGGGGGGGGGGGCAGAGTGCCCCCCAGACGGCTTTGACCGGGAAGGCCAGCCCAAACTACCGGGCTAAAAAGAATCGAGGAGAGGGGAAGAAGAGAGGGAAGAGAAAAGGGGAAAGGAAAGGGAAAAGGGGAAGGAAAGGGAACGAAAGGAAAGAGAGGGGGAGAAAGAAAGAAGGAAAAGGGAAAGGGAAAGAAAGGAAAGGGAGAAGAGGAAGATAAAAGGGAAAAGGAAAGAGAAAATCTAAGGGATTTACTTAATTCCCATCTAAATGACAACTTTGCCCCTTGCCCGGTTTGATGATGGGCAATTTAGTATAAAAATGGCAAATTTCCTCGCGCTACGCGCGCATTTAGCCCGTTTGAAAGAAAAATGTACCTTAATAATGGCCAGATTCGTGGAGATATGTTGTTAAAATTTCGCGCGCTACGCGCGCATCAACTTTAGGATGCACCGTCATTCGCTGGAATAAACAACCCAGCTGCGCATTTTTTTTTTTTTTAACTTAATAGGGTCGAACTGGTGTTCCCTGGGATAAAATATCCTTTGCCCCCCCTGGAAAAAATCCCAGATACGCCACTGGTGAATCCGTCATCATAGTGCTTGGAGTACAAACATTTAGTGACCGTTTTGGCATGTTTGGCGAATCTTGTAATTTTGCCAAATATGATAACCGTTGTTAGTGCCAGAATCTGGCAACTCCCAATGTCTATTTTGATGGTGAACATTATATAAAAATTTCAATTTCAACATTGTCTTACAAAGTGTTTAATGTATATACAAATAATTTCCTAAAATAGAATGATTTGAGGGTGTTTTGGTGTGCCAGTAGTCAAGTCTCATCAGTCCTTCCTCTTTTGTCTTCACGCTATTATGTTTTCTGTGTATTATCAATCTACCTATCTGGCCGAATCATCTTCCAATTAGGTCCTATCAGGGGTATGCGACTCAACTTGCCGATCTGAAGCTACTTCAAGTTTAACTTGGCTGTATCTGATATGTTAGATGGCGCTGTTTGTGTCGTCTGCTTTAGGTATAGACTTATTGAAGTTTACACGGAATTGTTGGAAAAATTCCCAAAATAAATGTTCGGTTTTGAAAGTTATGATAAAGCGTACGTGCTGGGCGGTTTTTACAAGCCTGAAATATCTGATACTTCACGTTTCATTGTTTATTTTATGTATTTGAATTCATTCACTCACTTTACACCATACCGTCATTGTTTGTGTCCTACGGACTTGACGCAAGTCTATACATTGCTTTCACTCCTGCGGTAATCATAAAATGGCGCTGTTGCCTTTTTTAATTTATGCAAACGGGACCTGTTTTCTACATACGTGCAGTATTTATAGATTTAATAGTATCCCTGTTCCTATTGTCAGAGCTTCTTTTAAAAGTGGATCTAACGGATACAAGCTTGCGCCAATTGTGATAACTTGATTGGTTGGTGCTTTTAATTATATTCAAATATGCACGATAAATTGTCAGGTGTTGTACACCTGGATGATTCGGGGAAGTTTTGAAAGTAAACTTGTTGTTGATTCAAATGATAATGATATTAAAGGGACAATTCTTGCTTCTCACATGCATAGTGTTGGTGTTTATATATAACTTTCCAACTAGTTTTTTTCTGTAAATGGACCAAATATAGGCCTGCTGACCGTTTTTGTGTTCTAGCACTCGATCTACTACTCCATAAGAGATTCAAGGTAAACCTAATGTTATCATTTTTCACTGATTGCAGCTTTTAAACAGAAGTCGTCACCAAGTTGTCCACGAGTATTTACACCATCACTATGTCTAACAGACAAAGTCTATGAAGTTAATACAATATTAAAAGAACGAGTTTGTCGGAGGAGCAATGCAAAAGCAGCCAATGCACAGAAGGTACCAATCTGCAGATGCAAAGCAATGCCTCCGGAGTTTCCATCCTGCATACACATTTGAGAAATTTGCTTTATGACAGATCCATTACCAACTTATCAATATTCCGCTGTCATCTTGTATCATACCGGCACTTTGCCAAGAGAGATCCGAAAATAAAGAGCTGTTTTGCAAAAGGGCCTACAGACCACCCCGACATGTTACTTATTTTGCATTAGTGAATTTGTATTGCCAAGTCCATGGAATTAATCAAATTATTGTATGGCTGTGTTCATTACTGTTTCTATGACTTGGATTTGTGCATCCATGCACGCCAATTAAGGCACCAACAATACAAGCCACATTCCACATAATGAATAGCCGGCCATCCATTCAATAATGCAAAATGAGTAAAAAGGCAGAAGTGGATGAAAGCCCTTTTGCAAAACAGCTCTTCATTAATGCTCGGTGTTAAACCGGAGCATATCACCAAGGCTAAACTCGTACATTTCGGAAATAAAACAAACTTTGTAAATATCTGCTTCCGTGGACAAGCAGTCGCTTTATTTGGAGTATTCATATCAAAAATCGAAACAAAAATGTAAACTTTGTTTTGCAATTTTATTGTTTTTATCTATAGATGTCGTCACAGTAGCCAAGCAACCAAAAGGTTGCCTGTAGATGTTCACGCGAATGGACGCACTCACTTGAGGTTGACCCCGCGTAAAGTATAGAAGTCAACATCACCCCCAAAAAACGGTGCAACTGACATCCGCAAGCGCAATTCGCAAGCTCAACCTCACGGCTCTGATTGTTTAGCGGCATTGTACAGACGATGGTGGACACGAACGGCCGTTCATTTCCGTTCATTTTGAATTTCCGTTGGTTTCAATGTAACAAAGGATTTTGATTTTATGACCCCATAAAATTCATCACACGTTGGAAGTTAATTATTTCATCCTAAAACCGCTGGAGTTGGATAACCAACTCCAGTGTCAGTATTATTTTTTGAATTTAATCCGTTGTTAAGCGTTCGTCCCATTCACTTGATCACGTAACCTCGTTCGCATATTTTAACCTGAATATTCATGAATACGCCTGTGTACGGCATCATCTGGCATTGTATGAGTTTTCGAAGTGCGCCCGCGTATGTCGGACTGTAGCCAGGAGAATGTATACACCTAGCACATTAAGTTCCTGACCAGATACTTTTAAAGTTATGGCGATTTCAATGACCGCGCATGCAACAGAAAAGTTGCACTAGGTATAGGAATCATTGATTTGTGTGTGATTACTGTCATAACTGTGTGCTATCTGAACGAGACAGATGAATGGGTCTGGAGTGATAACCGCAATGTGCCGGGACAAAGGGTGTATCTGGCTATGAAGAACACAAGTCTAAAGGCCTCCCCATACTCCACCAACGCTGCAACGCTTGCGCTCAGCGTTGCAGCGTTGGTGGAGTATGGGGAGGCCTTAACATGTGTGCGTCCAGTGGCGCACGCGCAAGAAAAATGTAACGGTAATTAGTTGATTAGCTGTGAGTTTTTTCAGTGCGTAATCACAAAACACAAATCAATGATTTCCTATACCTAGTGCAACTTTTCTGTTGCATGCGCGGTCATTGAAATCGCCATAACTTTAAAAGTATCCATTCGATTTTGTTGAATGAGGTATCAAACTGCGGAGAAGAAATTTGCTCATTCAATGTATGTCTCAGATTTTTGATACCGATTATCTATTTTGAATTTATAGCTAACCTCAAGCACCTGGTCAGGGACTTTATGTGCTAGGTGTAGGTCCATTGCCTGGCAAACAAAAGCTTGCCTGTCGGTATGCGCGAAGGGGGGGGGGGGGGGGGGGGGGGGGGGGGGGGGGGGGGGGGGGGGGTGGGGGGGGGGGTCCATTATAAACCATACACTAAAGCAAACCAGTCATATTTAACAACAGCACCCAATGCAACAGTCAATGCATGTTCCCCCGTGCATGTAATGGAACCCCCAAGCATGGAATGGGACCGGGAACTTAACATTTTTGATCAACAACAGGTGACATGGTCTATAAACATGAACAGTGATGAATATGACAAAAAAACACCACTAAATTTGTCATATAATCCTATAATCTTCGTCCAATCTTCAGTGGGATTCGATACGTAAATGCCTTTTTTAACTGACGCCACAGTTCCTATAAAAACTAAGTAAATTTGTTATATTGAATTACAATGTCCATGATGTCGGCACTATTTGACAAAAACAGATGTCTATCATACTAAAATATGGCAAAAAATCGTTGTCAACATTTTATTTGGTTTGGATTTTAAATAAATAAGTACACTTTTTGTAAAACAAGATACAGTTCAATCGTAGAAAGTCTCTTTATACAATAATTTGATGACATGCCCATTTCCCTGGGTTTACCATATGAAAATGCATCTTCAATTTGAACCATTATAGGCCTAATTGTTATCAAATTTGTAATCTGTTAAAAAACTATTAACAAATTGTAAAGCAAGTGCTGCTGCATTTAAAGGGATGGAGGGGGTTACCCGAAACACCATTGCCGAAATGATGACCTCACTTTGATCTTAGTAATGTAAATGATTAGACCTAGATCAAGTTGATTGCACTATTATCCGTGGCCCGCCTTAGACTGGATCCCACGTCTTCTATGTGGTCGCCATTTATAAGAAATTGAGTACCCTTGCAAAATTGAGTTACCCTCGACCTGCGTGCCGACTGAAGCCACTTTAATCTTAACTCGGTAATCCTTATGAGGGCAGTATAACTAATTTCGTTATAATCAGACGATGCGGCCACGCGTCTCGGACGACCCAATATGGCAACGGAGTGCACCATTTTGAAATATGTTTTAACAGTCATCGCCCGGTTAACGATGAAATAATATAAAAAATATTTACAATGGAGTTGGTTAGCCAACTCCAACGGTTTTGGATTGGAAACAAATTCTTCTAACCTACGAGGGTCATTCAATAAGTTCTACTCCTCTCTCATAACATCGCTTATAGGAATGTCAGCCTCATGACATTTGTCATAATTATAGCTCTAAATCATAGCTACACATTTGTGGTAAATCATAATTGATACCTGTTTTACTTTTGTTACGATGCGGTCAAAGCCAGAGAGAGATTTTGGAACAACGGAAACGGAAAATTACCTTAAAAATAAATACATGTTTTTCGGCGGTTTTTCCGTAGTGTATGGTTAGATATAAAAGCATTATTTAAATATTTAAAATAGAAATCAATAACACATATCTCAATAAAACAGTATTGTCATGTATACATGAGATTGTAAGCATATTAACGCCTGTAGGCTTTCAAATAGTGTAATATCAACTCGAATGTATTGTTAATATGGCCTTTGCATACTGGAATACTGCTAATCGGTCGAATTTCCAGTGTTACAAGTTAAGCCACAGTGATGCCTCGTATGTGAAATCCTTAACATAATAGTCACTTTTTGAGTTTTCCTTATGTACAACCTTCAGAATAGATAATCAGGTAGGAAATTATAGGAACCTATTTCTTCGAGAGACTTGCAATCCCTCCTTCAGTCCTGTATATTGAAGATCTCTTAGTTCTTATGAAACTCAAATATGACTTTGCAGGGTCTCTAGGGAGGGGTAAAATTAATGGTTGTCCTGATCTGGTTCTGGATAATCAAAGGGCATATTCTTTTCTAAGAAATCAGTCACTTTATTAGTTATAGTCTGTTTAAGAGATATCTTACAGTTAGAACTGTTATAATTGGCCGATAGCTACGTTTGATCTCTTAACATAGGCCAAATTAATAGCACTTCGCGATATTTTGGTGTTTTTTCATCCGTTTCGTCACACGAAATGGAGGTTTGGCTTTCACTGCATCTACAGAAAAGTACAACCATTACTCAAATCAATTTACTATGAATTTGTAGCTGAGATTCCACGCTATAATTGTGTAATACCGTAGGTACTCACCATATAGCACCTTTTTATCTCTGATATACAGGGCGCCATCTCGCGATCAAAACGGCTTTTAAAAACTTATTCTTAAAGGAGGTGTCCCGTGAGCATAAAAGTGTGCATTATATGTTAGAAATATAACTATCGAGCCAAACTTTTGTAATTATATAGAAGAAAACACCACACTTATGACAAAAATCAAATAAAAACCGCAATCTCTCAAAATGCCCTTTTAAAATTCGCGGCGATCAAAAGTCCCAGTGTCGATGATGTCATAGTTGTACAATACACATGCGCAAATTTGAGCACCGATACCCATGACGTCATCGACACCGGGACTTTCAATCGCCGCGAATTTTAAAAAGTGCATGTTGAGTGATGGCAGTTTTTATTCATTTTGTGACTAGTACGGTGTTTTGTTCTATATAATTACGTAAACTTTGGCTCGATAATTATGTTTCTAACAAATAATGCTCAATGTTGTGCTTGCGGGACCCTTCCTTTAAAGGCACTTCCGAATCTCAAATGTTTGCCCCGGGCAAAAGTCATATGACTCGCTACATACCCGAGTTCCGCGTACACGTATCATATAAACCCCCATGATGCAATGTTGATAGCTCGCGTACCGAAAGATTGGCTACAGACAGCAAAATGTACGAACAAAATTCATGTCTAGAAATGTTCGAAAAGTCATTCTATTCATTTGAATGAAAGCACAGTTATGTTCTGAAACAACATTAAATCACTTTTTGGGCGAGAACCCCATGTTAAATACATACAAAAATAGAAATTAAAGCATTTTAACTTCCTATTCTATAGGATAGTGTTCAAACTGTCATTTGAATTTATGTCTGTCCTATTATTATCATCCAGTGCTCCGTTAGCGCAGTCGGTAGATCTTCAGACTTATAATCTGAAGACCGTGGGTTCGAATCTCACAGAGAATGTTTTGTTTTTCCCGTTATTATTATATTTAGTAAATGTAGAGGATTATTTTAATATCAATCATAATATTATTTTGATCCCAGATACTTTTCGTTTATTTAATAGAATGATTTTCTTACAGATTCAATGAGGTTTTTTAATTGAATGTACTAATGTATGAATGTACTTCACATGCGGGTGCATGTAACATGTGCATGTAGGTCTAATACAGGCTTAGCGTTGCGTTTATTGATTATTGCAATACCTCGCCATTGTTACACCATGGTTATTCACGCAATAATCTGTAAGGCCAATTGTTATTGAAAGAAGCCAATCATCGTTGAATCGATTCTTATTTCCATCTGATCTGTTTGTTCGTTTGAGACGTGGAATTTTTTTTTAATATTTAATTGATTGTGCGGTACGTTGCTTTCGCGGTTGCTTAGGCGAATATCAATTACATTTGCAAGATTTAAGACTTTGAGGGGGGGAAATTAAATATAAATTTGACGGACATCCAAAGCAACAATTGGAAATTGGATTCCAACAAAAATTGTAACATAATGGATGTTATCAATATTAGTTTAATATACCATTTGGTGTAAAATAGCATATGGTGGAATGTCCAGATCCGCTTTATTTATCTGATCTTACAAGTATGATCAAGGCAGTCAATTTTCAACAATGTGGTCAAAAATATTGTACTTTGTTCATGATTGACTACTTATCTATTTTGGGGAATCGTATCCCGTGTTTGAGGCGAATAAGTATTGTAATACTCACCATTTTTAAGTTTCATATCATGACTTGGCCAGTCAGACAGACTTTTGATTCCTTTTATGAAACCGGACCCAGTGTTAGTGTTCTGTTGCCAATCATTTGTAGATTTGATAATGGTATATGGATAGTAGAAATTCCTACTCGCCATCATCACATTGCTATCTTTTTAATCCATTTCACTTCTTGATCCACCGTTTACACGTTCTTCATGTTTATTTATCATCCTAGCCTCCTCCTATACGTGACTGATTCTAGTAGTTGGACAATAATCAATAAAGTTCAAACCGAACAAAATTGTACTACTTCTGTATAGATCACGCATAACGCACGAAGACGGCCGCGTCGGGTGAATATATTTTCTTCTTTTTTATCATAATTATAATTCACATTTAACCGATGATTCTGATTTTTCAGATAATTGTTCAATGTTCGTCCTTAGTACCGTTTCTCCTCCCCTTCTCCAGTGGCGTACCGACCGGGGGGCGGGGGCAAGTTGCCCCCCCCCCCCCCCCCCCCTCTGGCTCCAAATACCGGGACGCTAAATTCGCAATACCGGGACGCTAAATTTGCATAAGAAGAAAAAAAAAGGACCTATGCCACAAATACTGAGGTTTTGGCATTATTTGTTGACTGTTGTGCTATTGGGACTGTGAAATTTTGTGACCGCCTTTTGTGACCGTGCGAAATTTTTTGACCCCCCCCCCCCCACACTTACGTTAAATTCACGAGGTGACTGACTGGGAAAAAAATTGGGGCAACCTTTTACGAAAATTTCTGTCGGGACGACATATACTTGCCCCCCCCCCCCCCCCCCCCCCCCCCCCCCCCCACCCACGGCTCACATGCCGCGGTACGCGCCTGCCTTCCTCGCGCCTTCCTTTCATTTCGCAATAGGCCTACATGTGAATTTTGGAATGGTTGGGATA
>CM069445.1:53129235-53182995 GCA_035610835.1 Ophiura sarsii | reverse complement strand
CGTTTCCAAAAGCTGGGTACGTCACTGGCGATCAGTAAGTGGATGATGCAGTGAAATCATTGCTTCGAGGAAGAGAAATAACCTATAGATGCGTGAGGACCCGTTGCATTGCTGATCCAGCGAAGGACAGGGAGGGCGCAGTGGAAAAGGGCCAGGGGTTTCTTTTTTTGGGGGGGGGGGGGGGGTGGGTGGGGGTCTGGTCAGTGGTACCCATGAATTGCCCAGGCTTGTCGCAGACCATTTGTATGTGGAAGTTACTGCTTGTGTGATGTCAGCGAAGGTCAACAGGTTGCCCCATTTGTGATCCCACAATGCAACAGATAAGGATAATCAATGGCTTTTTTTTCTATTTGCGATAAACCTTGTGTTGTAAATGTGCCAATCGCGATCAATGCGCTGCATCGCACTATCATCGCATTGTCGTCATAGTGATTTTGGTTGTACACTAGACTAAGGGCAAGGCAAAATAAAAAATAAACCTGTTTAGCGTCCCCTCCCGGTTCCTTTTTTGGGGTCCGCTTCAATTTTATTTTATTTTTTCTCTTTTTTCTCTTTTTTCTCTTTATTTCAGTCAACACTTTTCAGGTTCGCAATGTTTATCGCTTACCAGGGCGGTTTTGTACGTAAAGTGGGGGGAAAATAAAACAAAAGGGCCTCTTCCTTCGTTTTTTGAAAAAAAACCTGATGCTAAACATGTTTTTATTTTTATTTTGCCTCTAGGCCTAGCCCAATTCAAGCTGTACTGAGGTGTAATAAAATAAATCCTCAGCGTTGAAAGAACTAGTATGCTTGGGCCAGATTTCAGATTTGATCAAACTTAGATCACAGAGAACTACTCGAGTATTTTGCTGGGCTCGGGAGTCGGGCTCTGGAGTCGGACTCGCGCAGTCCATATAGGCGGCCTATGGGCCAGATTTGAGAAAAAAACAGAAATAAGCTTATTACTCAAATTCGGCAATGCCTGTAATGCAATGGGTTATTTTAACATAGATTTGGTAAGAAAAAAATATTATTCGTTTTCCAAGATGAAATTCCAACCTTATTTCACCGAGTCTCGCAACACTCATTTCCCTATTCGTCGAAAGTTACTGATGACCGAATACACATCACTCATATTTGGATGCTGTCATGTACATCCGCGTGCCTATTTTTGCTTACCGTTTTCAAAATAGTATGATTTGTTGGTTATATAATCTTGACATATATCTCAATCATATTGCCGAATATCGTGCAATTTCAAGCCTATCTTCTTATTAAAATTGTGACTTCAATGTTAAAAATCTACTTGTTTGAACCGAATTTCGTTATTACATATGCGGAGTAATTTGGTGGTGCGCCCTCATCATTATTTATATTGACACGCGTGCCAGAATGTATGGGATAGGAAGGCAATAATTATAATGACTTGATTCAGGCAATTTATTCCTTGCATGTAATAATTTAATTTTCTCTATTTTAATTCATGACACTGGGATAGGGCATGCATTAAAGCCCCCCCCCCCCACATACACACACCAATGCTACGGGGAATGCGGGGGGGGGGGGCGGCTAAACCAGGATGACTACTTTCTTTCCCTTTCTTTTTTCTCTTTCTAGCCTCAAATGTCCTTGTTTTTTCTTTAAAGGCATATTATGTGATCTTTTCCAGAGGGCGCCCTCTATTCATTATTTTTTTTAGAAAGTAGATTTTCTTGCAGATTTACATTTCCGATCATAAATCATACGTACATTCCAAGTTACAGAGCGATACGATTCCTAATTACCTCAAAATCATGGTTTTAGAGTGAATTTAGAGTGAAAAATATAAAGTGTCAGGATTCGGACAGTTTATTTTCACTCTAAAACCATGATTTTGAAGTAATTAAGAATCGTATCGCCCTGTAACTTGGAATGTATGCATGATTTATGATCAGAAATGTAAATCTGCAAGAAAATCTGCTTTCTATTTTTTTTTCGATGTTGAGGGCGTTCCCTGGAAAGATCACATAATATACCTTTAATGTTGAACAACAACAAATTCTGACATTATTTGGGAATCATGAAGAATCCGGACTTTTTGTGGTCCATTTCGACACGAGAGCCTGTTATGTGCACAAACACCCCACGCAATGACTTCAGAAGGTAATTTTAGTGTGCATGTAATGGAAGAAAGAATGATTATCACCCTTATAATGGGATTATACAGCTTGAAATCCACAGCTCCTTCACTACAACTGAAAAAAAGTTTTAAAATACATATTTGAAAATTTGTAAAAAAAATTGTTTGTGGAAAGAAAAAAAAAAAAAAAAAAAATTCTTCCAATTTTTTTTATTTTTTTTTAATTTTTTATTTTTAGATGTGGGTTTTTAGGAGCTTGTGGATTTCAAGCTGTAACCCCAGTTAAGCAAGATAATCATTCTTCTTTCCTATACAGGTACACTACAATTACCTTTTGAAGATGGCAATTGAGTCACTCACTGCATGTGTGTTTCAGGCTTGTGCACAAACACCCCACGCAATGACTTCAGAAGGTAATTTTAGTGTGCATGTAATGGAAGAAAGAATGATTATCACCCTTATAATGGGATTATACAGCTTGAAATCCACAGCTCCTTCACTACAACTGAAAAAAAGTTTTAAAATACATATTTGAAAATTTGTAAAAAAAATTGTTTGTGGAAAGAAAAGAAAAGAAAAAAAAAATTTTCTTCCAATTTTTTTTTATTTTTTTTTATTTTTATTTTTTAGATGTGGGTTTTTAGGAGCTTGTGGATTTCAAGCTGTAACCCCAGTTAAGCAAGATAATCATTCTTCTTTCCTATACAGGTACACTACAATTACCTTTTGAAGATGGCAATTGAGTCACTCACTGCATGTGTGTTTCAGGCTTGTGCACAAACACCCCACGCAATGACTTCAGAAGGTAATTTTAGTGTGCATGTAATGGAAGAAAGAATGATTATCACCCTTATAATGGGATTATACAGCTTGAAATCCACAGCTCCTTCACTACAACTGAAAAAAAGTTTTAAAATACATATTTGAAAATTTGTAAAAAAAATTGTTTGTGGAAAGAAAAGAAAAGAAAAAAATTCTTCCAATTTTTTTTTATTTTTTTTTATTTTTATTTTTTAGATGTGGGTTTTTAGGAGCTTGTGGATTTCAAGCTGTAACCCCAGTTAAGCAAGATAATCATTCTTCTTTCCTATACAGGTACACTACAATTACCTTTTGAAGATGGCAATTGAGTCACTCACTGCATGTGTGTTTCAGCAACAGGATATTTTGTCAATCTGGATTCTGATAGTCCAATTTTTTGTCTTCCAAACTAATTTTCAAATTTTCCCTCTTCAATTTTTTTTTTTTTTTTTGAAATTGAGTGCACACACACATCACACACAATTGGAAGACAGAACATTTGAGGCCACTTCCCCTATACAAAACGTGTGTAGAGAGGGTGATTATCATTCCAGGTGTTGCCAGTTGGGCTTACAGTTTTGCCAAGGTTTTTAATTACAAGCCCAAATGGGCCAAAACAACAACAATGCCAGGCAAAAAAACCCACATGTTTTACTTCCATTCAATATTAGCGCACTATTTCAAGCGGTTTACGTGTAGGTCCACATACAGTTTTGTCATGCAATGTATGTACGCTTTCATGTCTCGGAGATGTATGCGAAAGTGTGCGTAATGTTGAAATGTCTGTGGCAAGTCTATGCATGCAGTACCAGTAGTCCAGCACAGAACAAAACAAATGCAATCAATGCACAAACATCTGTTTTCTTTCATTCAATGTAAACATTTCAAGAAGCCGAAGACATCGGTCCAAATAAAGTTTGGTGATGCAACGCGTTCCTGTCTCCGAGACACGCAAGATTTTGCGTTTTATTCCGCTGCATAGTCCATTAGATTGCGCAGTACAGTGCTAGCTACATTTAGAGTAACGTTGTAGCCAGTAGCCACATAGAACATTCTAATACCAATGGTTTTATATCTGTCTCTTTCAAGTAAGGCAGGCTGCTTGCTTATTTGTTCTTCATTTCATGTTTCCATGATATACATAATGCACCCACCCAACAAGAGTTAATTTGTAGCCCAACTATTTTCTAAGACAATGATAAATAAAGCTCTAATTCAAACTGATGACACAATTGGGCTATAAGTATAATTTTTATAAACTGGCAACCTCAAGTTCTGCTGTGTGTGTGTTTGACCTCTTTAAAAACAGATTTGTATACAATACCAGCTAGTAGTCCTGTATTATATAACATTATATAACAGCTAGCTATAGCAGGCAAGCTGGCTATATCATTACATGTCCCTATTTTTTTTAATTACGCACGTTTATGCATTACTCATTTTGATATGTGTGGGGTGTACGTCACCGGGGGGGGGGGGGGGGGGGGGGTATTCAGTGCGATCAGTAGTGGCGTACCCAGGGGGGCCGGTGCCACCCCCCAACAAAATATCCCTGTAGGTAAAAATGACCCTCCGTCGGTGCGATTTTGACCATGCAATTTTTTTGACTGGTTACGCGGGCAACTTCATCGCTCCCCCACCCCATCCCCCCCCCCCCCCCCCCCCCCCACCCATCAAGATTTCAGCTGCTGACGGGGAAAATATTGTGCAAGTTTTACAAACATTTGTCGGTACCATGCCTTTCGTCGGTACAACTATGGTCGTGCCTGCCTGCCTGCCTGCCTGCCTGCCCCCCCCCCCACCCCCGTTTCCAAAAGCTGGGTACGTCACTGGCGATCAGTAAGTGGATGATGCAGTGAAATCATTGCTTCGAGGAAGAGAAATAACCTATAGATGCGTGAGGACCCGTTGCATTGCTGATCCAGCGAAGGACAGGGAGGGCGCAGTGGAAAAGGGCCAGGGGTTTCTTTTTTTGGGGGGGGGGGGGGGGTGGGTGGGGGTCTGGTCAGTGGTACCCATGAATTGCCCAGGCTTGTCGCAGACCATTTGTATGTGGAAGTTACTGCTTGTGTGATGTCAGCGAAGGTCAACAGGTTGCCCCATTTGTGATCCCACAATGCAACAGATAAGGATAATCAATGGCTTTTTTTTCTATTTGCGATAAACCTTGTGTTGTAAATGTGCCAATCGCGATCAATGCGCTGCATCGCACTATCATCGCATTGTCGTCATAGTGATTTTGGTTGTACACTAGACTAAGGGCAAGGCAAAATAAAAAATAAACCTGTTTAGCGTCCCCTCCCGGTTCCTTTTTTGGGGTCCGCTTCAATTTTATTTTATTTTTTCTCTTTTTTCTCTTTTTTCTCTTTATTTCAGTCAACACTTTTTCAGGTTCGCAATGTTTATCGCTTACCAGGGCGGTTTTGTACGTAAAGTGGGGGGAAAATAAAACAAAAGGGCCTCTTCCTTCGTTTTTTGAAAAAAAACCTGATGCTAAACATGTTTTTATTTTTATTTTGCCTCTAGGCCTAGCCCAATTCAAGCTGTACTGAGGTGTAATAAAATAAATCCTCAGCGTTGAAAGAACTAGTATGCTTGGGCCCAGATTTCAGATTTGATCAAACTTAGATCACAGAGAACTACTCGAGTATTTTGCTGGGCTCGGGAGTCGGGCTCTGGAGTCGGACTCGCGCAGTCCATATAGGCGGCCTATGGGCCAGATTTGAGAAAAAAACAGAAATAAGCTTATTACTCAAATTCGGCAATGCCTGTAATGCAATGGGTTATTTTAACATAGATTTGGTAAGAAAAAAATATTATTCGTTTTCCAAGATGAAATTCCAACCTTATTTCACCGAGTCTCGCAACACTCATTTCCCTATTCGTCGAAAGTTACTGATGACCGAATACACATCACTCATATTTGGATGCTGTCATGTACATCCGCGTGCCTATTTTTGCTTACCGTTTTCAAAATAGTATGATTTGTTGGTTATATAATCTTGACATATATCTCAATCATATTGCCGAATATCGTGCAATTTCAAGCCTATCTTCTTATTAAAATTGTGACTTCAATGTTAAAAATCTACTTGTTTGAACCGAATTTCGTTATTACATATGCGGAGTAATTTGGTGGTGCGCCCTCATCATTATTTATATTGACACGCGTGCCAGAATGTATGGGATAGGAAGGCAATAATTATAATGACTTGATTCAGGCAATTTATTCCTTGCATGTAATAATTTAATTTTCTCTATTTTAATTCATGACACTGGGATAGGGCATGCATTAAAGCCCCCCCCCCCCACATACACACACCAATGCTACGGGGAATGCGGGGGGGGGGGCGGCTAAACCAGGATGACTACTTTCTTTCCCTTTCTTTTTTCTCTTTCTAGCCTCAAATGTCCTTGTTTTTTCTTTAAAGGCATATTATGTGATCTTTTCCAGAGGGCGCCCTCTATTCATTATTTTTTTTAGAAAGTAGATTTTCTTGCAGATTTACATTTCCGATCATAAATCATACGTACATTCCAAGTTACAGAGCGATACGATTCCTAATTACCTCAAAATCATGGTTTTAGAGTGAATTTAGAGTGAAAAATATAAAGTGTCAGGATTCGGACAGTTTATTTTCACTCTAAAACCATGATTTTGAAGTAATTAAGAATCGTATCGCCCTGTAACTTGGAATGTATGCATGATTTATGATCAGAAATGTAAATCTGCAAGAAAATCTGCTTTCTATTTTTTTTTCGATGTTGAGGGCGTTCCCTGGAAAGATCACATAATATACCTTTAATGTTGAACAACAACAAATTCTGACATTATTTGGGAATCATGAAGAATCCGGACTTTTTGTGGTCCATTTCGACACGAGAGCCTGTTATGTGCACAAACACCCCACGCAATGACTTCAGAAGGTAATTTTAGTGTGCATGTAATGGAAGAAAGAATGATTATCACCCTTATAATGGGATTATACAGCTTGAAATCCACAGCTCCTTCACTACAACTGAAAAAAAGTTTTAAAATACATATTTGAAAATTTGTAAAAAAAATTGTTTGTGGAAAGAAAAAAAAAAAAAAAAAAAATTCTTCCAATTTTTTTTATTTTTTTTTTATTTTTTATTTTTAGATGTGGGTTTTTAGGAGCTTGTGGATTTCAAGCTGTAACCCCAGTTAAGCAAGATAATCATTCTTCTTTCCTATACAGGTACACTACAATTACCTTTTGAAGATGGCAATTGAGTCACTCACTGCATGTGTGTTTCAGGCTTGTGCACAAACACCCCACGCAATGACTTCAGAAGGTAATTTTAGTGTGCATGTAATGGAAGAAAGAATGATTATCACCCTTATAATGGGATTATACAGCTTGAAATCCACAGCTCCTTCACTACAACTGAAAAAAAGTTTTAAAATACATATTTGAAAATTTGTAAAAAAAATTGTTTGTGGAAAGAAAAGAAAAGAAAAAAAAAATTTTCTTCCAATTTTTTTTTATTTTTTTTTATTTTTATTTTTTAGATGTGGGTTTTTAGGAGCTTGTGGATTTCAAGCTGTAACCCCAGTTAAGCAAGATAATCATTCTTCTTTCCTATACAGGTACACTACAATTACCTTTTGAAGATGGCAATTGAGTCACTCACTGCATGTGTGTTTCAGGCTTGTGCACAAACACCCCACGCAATGACTTCAGAAGGTAATTTTAGTGTGCATGTAATGGAAGAAAGAATGATTATCACCCTTATAATGGGATTATACAGCTTGAAATCCACAGCTCCTTCACTACAACTGAAAAAAAGTTTTAAAATACATATTTGAAAATTTGTAAAAAAAATTGTTTGTGGAAAGAAAAGAAAAGAAAAAAAAAAAATTCTTCCAATTTTTTTTTATTTTTTTTTATTTTTATTTTTTAGATGTGGGTTTTTAGGAGCTTGTGGATTTCAAGCTGTAACCCCAGTTAAGCAAGATAATCATTCTTCTTTCCTATACAGGTACACTACAATTACCTTTTGAAGATGGCAATTGAGTCACTCACTGCATGTGTGTTTCAGCAACAGGATATTTTGTCAATCTGGATTCTGATAGTCCAATTTTTTGTCTTCCAAACTAATTTTCAAATTTTCCCTCTTCAATTTTTTTTTTTTTTTTTGAAATTGAGTGCACACACACATCACACACAATTGGAAGACAGAACATTTGAGGCCACTTCCCCTATACAAAACGTGTGTAGAGAGGGTGATTATCATTCCAGGTGTTGCCAGTTGGGCTTACAGTTTTGCCAAGGTTTTTAATTACAAGCCCAAATGGGCCAAAACAACAACAATGCCAGGCAAAAAAACCCACATGTTTTACTTCCATTCAATATTAGCGCACTATTTCAAGCGGTTTACGTGTAGGTCCACATACAGTTTTGTCATGCAATGTATGTACGCTTTCATGTCTCGGAGATGTATGCGAAAGTGTGCGTAATGTTGAAATGTCTGTGGCAAGTCTATGCATGCAGTACCAGTAGTCCAGCACAGAACAAAACAAATGCAATCAATGCACAAACATCTGTTTTCTTTCATTCAATGTAAACATTTCAAGAAGCCGAAGACATCGGTCCAAATAAAGTTTGGTGATGCAACGCGTTCCTGTCTCCGAGACACGCAAGATTTTGCGTTTTATTCCGCTGCATAGTCCATTAGATTGCGCAGTACAGTGCTAGCTACATTTAGAGTAACGTTGTAGCCAGTAGCCACATAGAACATTCTAATACCAATGGTTTTATATCTGTCTCTTTCAAGTAAGGCAGGCTGCTTGCTTATTTGTTCTTCATTTCATGTTTCCATGATATACATAATGCACCCACCCAACAAGAGTTAATTTGTAGCCCAACTATTTTCTAAGACAATGATAAATAAAGCTCTAATTCAAACTGATGACACAATTGGGCTATAAGTATAATTTTTATAAACTGGCAACCTCAAGTTCTGCTGTGTGTGTGTTTGACCTCTTTAAAAACAGATTTGTATACAATACCAGCTAGTAGTCCTGTATTATATAACATTATATAACAGCTAGCTATAGCAGGCAAGCTGGCTATATCATTACATGTCCCTATTTTTTTTAATTACGCACGTTTATGCATTACTCATTTTGATATGTGTGGGGTGTACGTCACCGGGGGGGGGGGGGGGGGGGGGTATTCAGTGCGATCAGTAGTGGCGTACCCAGGGGGGCCGGTGCCACCCCCCAACAAAATATCCCTGTAGGTAAAAATGACCCTCCGTCGGTGCGATTTTGACCATGCAATTTTTTTGACTGGTTACGCGGGCAACTTCATCGCTCCCCCACCCCATCCCCCCCCCCCCCCCCCCCCACCCATCAAGATTTCAGCTGCTGACGGGGAAAATATTGTGCAAGTTTTACAAACATTTGTCGGTACCATGCCTTTCGTCGGTACAACTATGGTCGTGCCTGCCTGCCTGCCTGCCTGCCTGCCCCCCCCCCCACCCCCGTTTCCAAAAGCTGGGTACGTCACTGGCGATCAGTAAGTGGATGATGCAGTGAAATCATTGCTTCGAGGAAGAGAAATAACCTATAGATGCGTGAGGACCCGTTGCATTGCTGATCCAGCGAAGGACAGGGAGGGCGCAGTGGAAAAGGGCCAGGGGTTTCTTTTTTTGGGGGGGGGGGGGGGTGGGTGGGGGTCTGGTCAGTGGTACCCATGAATTGCCCAGGCTTGTCGCAGACCATTTGTATGTGGAAGTTACTGCTTGTGTGATGTCAGCGAAGGTCAACAGGTTGCCCCATTTGTGATCCCACAATGCAACAGATAAGGATAATCAATGGCTTTTTTTTCTATTTGCGATAAACCTT
The DNA here is from genome assembly GCA_035610835.1 of Ophiura sarsii. Lineage (NCBI taxonomy): Eukaryota > Metazoa > Echinodermata > Ophiuroidea > Amphilepidida > Ophiuridae > Ophiura > Ophiura sarsii. Next base: position 53,173,222 of record CM069445.1, on the reverse strand, counting down.
GTGTTGTAAATGTGCCAATCGCGATCAATGCGCTGCATCGCACTATCATCGCATTGTCGTCATAGTGATTTTGGTTGTACACTAGACTAAGGGCAAGGCAAAATAAAAAATAAACCTGTTTAGCGTCCCCTCCCGGTTCCTTTTTTGGGGTCCGCTTCAATTTTATTTTATTTTTTCTCTTTTTTCTCTTTTTTCTCTTTATTTCAGTCAACACTTTTTCAGGTTCGCAATGTTTATCGCTTACCAGGGCGGTTTTGTACGTAAAGTGGGGGGAAAATAAAACAAAAGGGCCTCTTCCTTCGTTTTTTGAAAAAAAACCTGATGCTAAACATGTTTTTATTTTTATTTTGCCTCTAGGCCTAGCCCAATTCAAGCTGTACTGAGGTGTAATAAAATAAATCCTCAGCGTTGAAAGAACTAGTATGCTTGGGCCCAGATTTCAGATTTGATCAAACTTAGATCACAGAGAACTACTCGAGTATTTTGCTGGGCTCGGGAGTCGGGCTCTGGAGTCGGACTCGCGCAGTCCATATAGGCGGCCTATGGGCCAGATTTGAGAAAAAAACAGAAATAAGCTTATTACTCAAATTCGGCAATGCCTGTAATGCAATGGGTTATTTTAACATAGATTTGGTAAGAAAAAAATATTATTCGTTTTCCAAGATGAAATTCCAACCTTATTTCACCGAGTCTCGCAACACTCATTTCCCTATTCGTCGAAAGTTACTGATGACCGAATACACATCACTCATATTTGGATGCTGTCATGTACATCCGCGTGCCTATTTTTGCTTACCGTTTTCAAAATAGTATGATTTGTTGGTTATATAATCTTGACATATATCTCAATCATATTGCCGAATATCGTGCAATTTCAAGCCTATCTTCTTATTAAAATTGTGACTTCAATGTTAAAAATCTACTTGTTTGAACCGAATTTCGTTATTACATATGCGGAGTAATTTGGTGGTGCGCCCTCATCATTATTTATATTGACACGCGTGCCAGAATGTATGGGATAGGAAGGCAATAATTATAATGACTTGATTCAGGCAATTTATTCCTTGCATGTAAAAATTTAATTTTCTCTATTTTAATTCATGACACTGGGATAGGGCATGCATTAAAGCCCCCCCCCCCCCCCACCCACACATACACACACCAATGCTACGGGGAATGCGGGGGGGGGGCGGCTAAACCAGGATGACTACTTTCTTTCCCTTTCTTTTTTCTCTTTCTAGCCTCAAATGTCCTTGTTTTTTCTTTAATGTTGAACAACAACACATTCTGACATTATTTGGGAATCATGAAGAATCCGGACTTTTTGTGGTCCATTTCGACACGAGAGCCTGTTCTATAACTCTTTTTAAAGTCTTGCCAAGACCCTCATTTATTACCATGTCAAAAGGGAATCCGATTAGACAAGGACATTTAGCGGTCAAATTAATATGTAATGACTACGAAAGGGCCCAAATATATCGCTATCTAAAATAAAAACTTCCAATTTCCTAAATTTACGCCCGACTGGCTTGACTGTGTGCAGTGGACTTCGGGGCGTTCGATAGGTGATAATTGGTATTCTATTGTCACCTTATTGACTGTAACCATCAAGTACAAAAGGTGTTATTTAAATAACAATATAGCTCTCCCGAAAATTCTTGTAACAAGGCTTTAATATCGATAAATTTATCTCTAAAATAATACATATATTAGTATGAAATTCAGATGATCATCAAGCAGAGAATATACATTTTCTAAATCTACAGTTATTTTCTCTACATATCATTCCTATTTTCCACAAGGGCAGTGTTAAGATGCTATCTCAAAATAAATTTACGATACTCGAAGCCATGCCGTTTTTTCTGGCACAAGTTTTAAAACTGGTTTAACTCTATTTAATCTAGTTTTAACTGCAAAAGGTTGCGAGGCAATTTACATGGACTGTAACTGCACGATGTACGTAAATAAACTGAGATAAACGATATTCATCCAATCGAAAACATTGTTATTTCAGTATGTTCATGATGTTAGAGCTCCGAATCCGAACGTGGTAAACGATCAATGATTGGATGTCAGTATCCTTGGTAACAATCTGCCAAGGACATGCATTCATGCATATGCACTGAGTGGATGGAGTCAGTATGGAGCTTAGAGTGCAACAAACACCAATCCTGAATTAACATACCCTTGGCGCGCGATCGAAGCGTAAACAAGTTTTACTTTGGGTGACTCATTGTGCAGGCCTATGTACATGTATGCATGTGTTGTCTGAATGATTGCTCACCCGCTCGATTTTCAACTGGATAGATTGTGGCTTTAATTTGCGACCCCGTTTGCGACCTGTAGGCCTTTATTCTATTGTTGTCAATTTTACTTGCTGATGTATAAAGTGGACTAAATTGTGAGTGATCGAGAACGTTCGTGTACAGAGAGTTTGTCAGGCTCCAAACATGCCAAACAAGACTCGAGACGAGGCGACTTTTAATAAGTAATTGATAATCTTTTGACTTGACTATTGACTGCGCATTTCAGTTTACAACTATATCATGTTCTTTGTTTATTCTGGACAACATTATTGTTGATATAATCAAAGTAAAGTACCAAATGTAATGATAATTCAAAGTCATTTTGGAGGGAAATTCTAAAATATTGTTAAAAGAATTAAATTGGAATCCTCAATATTTGAAGTGAACAGGAAACTAAGAATTTATTTTGAACTTGGTCCTTATCGTAATCCTATGGCGTTTCGGCCAGTTTTTCTGGAAGACCTTGTTTAAGCTAAAATGATGTTTTTTCTTAGTTTGTGAACAAATAATGACCTAGATGTGTAATTAAAGTAATAGGGACTGTTATGACCCTCAATAATCAACCAGGTATGAGCAGGTATGAGTAAAGATAAACTTTCAATCGTGATAAAACTATATGAATAAAATGAAAAACTTATTTGGCGATCGCCTTGTAAATTCTGTCATATAAAACTGAGTGGTTTTTTACACGAAAATGTCCACATCAGGACAATTTTTTCTTCTATTTTTCTTTTTGTATAATAAAATAGAGATATTCAGCTTGCCCTCACAGTAAACATTTTGGTGGTCTTCCATTTCCTTCTTTTCAAATTATTGGTTTTAATTTTTTTAAATTTTGGGTCTGATTTCAATTATTAAACATGTCGTGTTTAGAATGCAAAGTTTGTAGAACTTGAAATCAAACCTTATAGTTTATTTTTTTAGAATAGTGGATGCACAATTCATATATTTACATCATCAATAATTGAAATATGTAAAAATAAATGTAAAAAAATCATTCAAATCTCAGAAATCGACCTTCCTTTCTCAAATTGTCAAAATTTGAAAACAAAAACTTTTCATCGTCTAAAACTAATTTAAGGACAATTTTTTCTTCAAATTTCTTTGCACATTTTGTTTAAGAAGTACCTAAACTTTGATTATTTATAAAATTCATACCTGACTTCGATCCATAAAAGGCCTAATTAAAGTTTTGAAAATGTTAAAATTTTTACAAAAAATATTTAAAAAAACCTTAACTTCGCAAGGCAAAATCTCTGGTATTATAAATCCAAATTCAATCGGACTTTTTATATTTTCAATGTTTATACATTGATAAAGAAGTCTGCATGTCAACATACTTTTTAATTACATCCTATGGTCTCAAATCCCATAAATACAATTGAACGTGTGACACAGACTTGCCATTCTACACATAGGATTTCGCGCCCTCTGTGCACACACAACATGGCTGCATGGTTGAATTAATGATCCACGCCTCTATGCACTGCAACGCCTGTGTTCAAAAGTCACATTTTCAACGCACGCAAGCCCCGAGAAAATGCTGTGCGTGGCACTTTGAATGGCCGGGAATGAAATGGCTATTGATCACACAGTGCAACTGCGTTGGGTTGTGCCTGAGCGAGCGTGCTATTTGATTATGAACAGGTAACATGTGGTCTTTTTCCCGCGTATGTGTATTGAAAATGGTTTAAGAATGTTGGATATCCGATATTTATTGTTTAAGATTGTTGGATATCCAATACTTATAGTTTATGATTGTGCCATCACCTCCCCGACCACCAACCCCCTGAGTGTTTTGGCATATAATTATGTATCAATATCATTTCAAAGGTGTCAAATATAAAATACGTATACTGTACGTATTTTACATTTGTACGTATACTGTCATTGTCAGTGTTATTGCGATTTATTCCGTTGAGGGCGCTAACACCCTGTAACACAGGGACAGTAACAACTGTAATATACCGTAACACGTGTTACCGTGTTATAACACAGGCACAGTAGAACTGTAATATAATACGCACTTTAATTACAGTTATACTGTATTGGCCTATCAGAATTGGGTGGCTACACAGTCAACATGAATAATCAGCCTCAATTTACCGGATTTATAAAAATGACTATAACAGAAAAAGTTTTCAACCTATGATAGCAAAAGTATACATTTTTGGAAAGCTTGTACCTAGAGGAATTCAGAAATGCACGTTATATCAGGGAAGAGTACATCCATAAACAAATATTTCTGAAAATTCTAAAAGTATAAAAAATAAAAATAGGAGATATTCCTAGCCGGTATAATTACCATACCGACGTAGTAACTTTGACAATAATATATCATCTAATGGGTAATTTCATGAGGAGTTCAAATAATGTAAAGTAAATAATGATAGGGGTAGGTATAAAAATATATGGATCTCAAATTAAAAATTAAAAAACTCTGATATTTTTCCGAACATTTCCGACGATCAAATAATTTAAGTTATTGGTCGTACTATAATTTTAATGGCATATTTGGTTTCCTCATGCCATTTCCATTCTGAAAATGTATTACATCAGGGGGGTATACAAGCAAATATAAATGTGTAAAGTTAAAATCGTGTCGCGAAAGCCAAAATCCGTGTGTAACGCGAGAGGAGGCGAGCTTAAAACACATGACCCTATAGTTATTGTAAAAATAACAAAGCATGGGATTATCCCCATTGAGTTTGTACAGGCGGCACCCCTTCAGGCACCACCCCTGGTCCCCAAACTTCAAACAGCTGTATCCCCCCTTCTGTATTACCTACATGTATACCAATGTTATTACGGCTTTAAAATGATACCCGCCTTGTTGAGATAGCTTTTGCGATTTTAAAAATATCTAAGGAATATGACAGCATGAAACTAAAAAGTGTAACAGCACCACCCTATTGGGAGGCGAGTTCATAACACATGACCATATCTCAGACTAAGGAGAAGAAATGTTCAACATTTATAATTTAATAGTTTACATAGGAGTTATAGTTTTGGAGAAAAGAGCATATTTACTACCTGGTAAGTTACTTATTTTGAGGATTGTAGTTAGGGTTATCCCTTTAACCAATAGGGAACTACATGTACACGGTTACGGTTCGGTATTTGCCTAGAAGCGCCCTTAGTGTTGAGGATTTGTAAAGCTACAGAGCGTGTCAAAAAGTTTCCTATGTAAAACATGACGTTTTGAATGAAACATGTAAATATTGGACATGAAAGAGGTATGTAGAGGGTGTGTGTGGTGGGGCCGGGGAGGGAGGGTGGATATTAGTAAAAAAGGTTAACCTTGGCATCAAACTGCTAACATCCAAAATGATTGACTTCCAATTGGAACCGAACTTGGATCATATAGGTAACATGGAACCATTTATGTTATAGAGAGGTCAAAAGTCTAATACCAAGGTCAAAGGTCACATACCGAGGTCAAAGGTTATCTCAGGTAAAGTTGTAAAATAGGCTGTAATGTTAGCCTAAGTTTTTGCTAAATTGAAGTCCAATTGGAAACGTGGGTTAAAGATGTAACACGGGAACCTATGAGGTCAAAGATCACATAACATGGTTTAAAGGTCATCTCACGTCAAGTTGTAAAATAGGCTTAACGAGTGACCCATTTGAGAAGTATAATTGCAATATCGTGACCGCGGAAAAAACCCGCAAACATCTGCGGGAACATAACTAACCGCCTCGTTTAATTGTTTTCACAGTTTCGCCGCTAAATAGTCCGGTAGATTGCCGTGAATATCCCCTAGGTGAGTAAATGGCGCGAACACCAAGCACATCAATTTTCTGTGGAAATTAGAATAAATCCTCTGGGAGCGCCTATTTCAGCTAACCGCATCTGACTTTCTTCCAAGGCAACACGATTAGAGTTGAATTGAAGTAAGACGCCATAATGGAGGACGACATATTGGTGACGCGCTCAGATTAGGGAATAGTAACGATCAATTGGTGCGCCATAATTGTTTGAAACCTGCATATGGGCGCGCCACACTAATCAATGCGCAATTTGTAGTTCCGGGAAAATCACGAAGACTAAGCTTGAAAATGTCGAAGTTCTCGGGTAAGTTTATGCTCTGAACCCTAAGGCCAAGTAACAAAAATAATGTGTTTCTCGTCCGGACTTTGGTGAGGGAGGCCCTTATTATTTGTTATTTGTCACAAATTTGTTATTAATTTCTGTGATAAGTTCCCATTGTTGAAGATATGTCGTCAATCATAAAAACGGGGAGGCCCTCATTATTTATTTATGTTCATCATTGCCCTACCTCTGTGTGTGGACTGTGTTTATAAATGATATCCAAGCACTTCTTATCATCTCTTTTATCACAACCATTGATAAAACAAAGTTGTTGTTTTCTAAATCTCAAAAAATTGGTGAGGGCGGGGAAGAGAAACACGTTTAATATTTTACTTGGCCTAATGAGGTAATGTCGATGCTACGACCTGATACCAAATGTTTAATGAAAACGCGATTTGTATGTTGACTTGGACCTAGTACGAGTCCCCATAGCGACCATTTTCTCAGTGGCGTAACTAGGGTCTGAAAGTTAATACAGGAGTATATTGTTTTTGTTTTTGGCGGGGGGGGGGGGGGGGGGGGGGGAGTATCATTTTCGAATAGCTCGAAAACTGATCGACCTATTCAAACCAGAATCGGCACACAGTTTTGTTTTATTCGACATGCGTCTCGACTTCGCTTTTCGGGAAAAAATACGCACATATACATATACACCTAGCACATAAAGTCCCTGACCAGGTGCTTTGAGGTTGGCTAATTCAAAATATATGATCGGTACCAAAAGTCTGAGATATACATTAAATGAGGAAATTTCTTTTCCGCAGTTTGATACCTCATTCAACAAAATCGAATGGATACTTTTAAAGTTATGTCCATTTCAATGACCGCGCATGCAACAGTTGCACTAGGTATAGGAAATCATTGATTTGTGTGTGATTTACCACTGTCACTGAAAACTCACAGCTTATCAGCTAAGACTTGTATGCTTCACAGCCAGATACACCCTTTGTCCCGCACATTGCGGTTATCACTAAAGACCCATTCATCTGTCTCGTTCAGATAGCACACAGCTATGACAGTAATCACACACAAATCAATGATTCCTATACCTAGTGCAACTTTTCTGTTGCATGCGCGGTCATTGAAATCGCCATAACTTTAAAAGTATCCATTCGATTTTGTTGAATGAGGTATCAAATTGCGGAGAAGAAATTTGCTCATATAATATATATATATCTCAGATTGTTGGTACCGATTATATATTTTGAATAAATCAACCTCAAAGCACCTGGTCAGGGACTTTATGTGCTAGGTGTATATCGCATCATGCTGCCAGGTGTGGGAATCACATATGCAAAAATGAGTGCTTTAGAGCTCATTTTGTCATTTTTTCACTATTGGTCGTCACGGTAATACGAAAAGCGACGTCACACATTGATGATAACAGTACCCTGATTTGTGTCATCGGGAAAAAAATTGACCATTTCCATGGCAACGGGAGCAATTTTTTAATTTCACTGGTTTCCATGGAAACCATGCACAAACAAAATTTGTTGAATTCATAAAAATATGCACACATATCGCATCATGCTGCCAGGTTTGGGAATCACACATGTAAAAAAGAGTGCTTTAGAGCTCATTTTGTCATTTTTCACTATTGGTCGTCACGGTAACACGAAAAGCGACGTCACATATTTTCAGCAAATCGACCTGAATCGACAACCCTGCTACAACCCTGCTATATTTTTTTCTTTTTCATTTTTTTTACAATGATAACACTGGACCATCGATTCAAGCAAAGCAGCCCTTAGCGCGCCAGGTTGAAAAAGACACCCTTATTCTCCGTCTGATTGTCCGTGGGATTGATTTTGTTGACATGTTAATAGTGGAGTATTTGTTCTCTTTGAGTACCTCTTTGAGTTATATTATTATTATTATTATTATTTAATTTTTTTATTTTTATTTCCTTCTTCCCCCTTTTTTTTTTGGAGGGGGGGGGGGGAGGTCTGTGAACAGGGGGCTAGAATAACCGACTATCTTTATTAATATTTACATAGAATGTTTCATGAGGGGGGGGGGGGGGCAAGCATTCTGACAGCAGCCCTCTAGTTACGCCCCTGCATTTTCTCTAGTAGTATTACACAGCCTTAGATTAGACCTAATCTGTTCATTTTCAGACACACAACGTCCCACAATCAACAATATACCGGAAGACATCATTGCCTGTACAGAACTTGGGCAAAGCATTCGAGTAGTTGATTGGGAAGAACCGACTGCGGATGATAATTCCAATCAAGTCCCCAGCCTAACTTCGAACTACCAGCCTGGCTACCCATTTCCAATCGGAATTACCACGGTTATATATACAGCCGTGGACTCTTCTGGGAATGCGTTCTCTTCGTCCTTTACCGTCACTGTAAAAGGTAACCATTTAAAAAAAGGCAACAAGTAGCGTAATCCAAATATGGGAAGAGTTCAATTTTCAGACTTCGACATTTAGCTGACATTGCAGTTCGTCGGTGGAGTTGGTGCTATCGGCATAGATCGATGACGTAACTGTTGATGCAATAATGTGCCCTAACCTAACTGGGATCCATAACCCATGCGTTTGGCATGTTAGTATAGTGCCAAACACAAAATTGGCTGGACAGGATTTGATTAGTCGACAGGATTTATCAGTGTTTAGAAAATGCCTCACTTTTATTGTCACACCAGATTAAGAGTTCGATAAAAGTTGATAAAGATACTTGTTACTTTATCAAATTGTATATCGAAAATGTATCATTATCAATTGCTAGGAAAAGTAACTGTGTCTACTCATCATGAATATCAAAAGTGTTTACTAATTATGAGATGACTACCAGGCTCAAATACTGTGTTTGGTAGCATGATTCTGATAGATCCATTTTTATCGATTTTTAGGGGTTTTGTCCGTATGTGTTGTGTTATCATGGACCAGTTACTGCCTTATAGCGTGGTTCGTTTGTGGTACCAAAATCTTAAAAAGTAAGGGTGTAGGTTGGTCGAAAATTTGATATGTTGTGTAATATATTCATACCTACTGCATGAGCATATTTTTGAGGTCCAGAATTAGGCGTTACTAAGATGTTTTTGGGCCGTAACCAAGGCACGTTCTCTGTTTCACATTTAGGTATCACGCTAAGCCATGGCGGGAAAAAAATGTAGGCCATATTTTATGCTCCAAGTTCTATATTATTATCGCGTTCATATTGCGTACAGTGTTCCGGGAGCATAATAATAAGGCCAGAATCTATTGCGTGCGATTTCACATGTGTTAGGATGTACAGTGATGCGCCCCTACGATAGTTTCTACGCATAAAGAAGTAGACCCCGAATAACATGGAATTAAAATGTGGTTTGTGTTTGTATTTATTGTATTTCATCAATCATTTTCCTCTCATTCTTCTCACTGGCATAATATGCTGGTGTTTGTTGTCATTTTTATGAGATGACTAGAAGTCAGTCGAATACTGTATTCGTCGGCATGATTCTGATCGGCTCATTTTTGGTGCGTTTTGTCCGTATGTGTTGTGTAATCACGGTACAGTTACTGCGTTATAGCGTGGTTAGTTTGTGAAAATAAAATTAAAAAAAGTTGTGGGTTGGAAGAAACTTTAATATGTTGTATATTATATGCATACCTACTGCATGAAAATCATTTTGAGGTCCAAAATAATTTAGAAAAAGGCGTATCTAAGGTGTTTTGGTCGGTAACCAAGGCACGTAATAAGGCCAAAATCAACGAGATAGATAGATAGATATACGTCGAGCGAGGGTCATTGCCAGCCCATTTACAATGCAATCCTAAATCTCGCGCTCGAAATCGTGTAAAATTACAGATGAAACGCCAAATCTTTCAAAACATAGTGAATTCAATCAGTTATACATTAGAAATGTAGAAAGAGTCATCAGCTTTTGTTTTGGATATCTTAATTACTTAGTTTAAGCTACATAAGATATCAGTGTTAAACAAAAGACAGCAATATAATTCTCTGAAATCAGTAATATTATTTCAGGGCCCGTTGCCGCAATTGGTCGCGTGAAGCCAGTTTGCGACCAATTGCAGCAACGGTTCATGAATGAATCGACTAAATTTAGGGGATTTAGTGGATTTGCAAATAGAACGGCAACTTAAATACAATATTGCGAGCAGACGGCACTCAAAATACTCAAATAACTCGAAATAAACCCTTTTCGGTCAATCGTGATACGAGATTCTCGGCCAAAATATGTGCATGGAAGATGCATCTACCTACTTATGTGATTGATTTTGCAAGACGATGAAGTTTAATAAAATTATTTGTGGGGTTTTGTTGACTTCATTTTCTAGACAAGCAGGGCGCTCTACCTATATTTATCTCGTAGGTGTAATTAGGATGTACAGTGATGCGCCCCATCGATAGTTTCTACGCATAAGAAGTAGACCTCGAAGTACATGGAATTAAAATGTGGTTTGTGTTTCATCAATCATTTTCCTCGCATTCTTCTCACTGGCATAATATGTGGGTGTTTGTTGTCATTTATACGCTATTTTGTGTGTGTTTGGAGTCATTTCTACGCTTTATTTAATAACTTGCTTTAGTTGAATATCGCGGAGGAGTACACAGTCAAGTTATAGTTTAAGCAAATCGGCTAGCGTCTATATTTTCATTTTATTTTTGTGTCAATGTGCCGGGCAATGTGCGACCTGGCGGCCTGGTACTGAGAAGCATTGTCATGACATAGAGAGCTAAGAATTTCCAGAGCTAAATAGCTGTATGCCGGGAGCTGTACGTGCAGATTAGACTAGAGCAAAATATAGAAATAAGAAATGTTTAAGATCCTCTCACCTCTGTCTCTTTATATAACCATACAATAATCGGGATTTAGCCGACAAGGTGTTTTTTTTATTTTAAGTAAGCTTATTTAGTCATTATATTTTTATAATTTGATAAATGAAATTATGGATAATTTCAGAATGAAATGTTTATAGACATTTCGGGAATCTCGGGTCCCACCTGAAAAAACCGGGTCCCGGGATTACGACAATAATTGCCAGCATTTTAGCCTAAAAAATGACGGACACCATAAATTAAAATGTGTCTGATTTGATTTTTTGGATATTATTTCACATTTTGAGTTACGTATCAAATCTGTGCAGCTAACCGTTCAAACCGCAACACATTTGACGGAGAAAATAATTGCCAGCAATTTAGCCTAAAAAATGACGGATACCATAAAATGTGCCGATTTGATTCTTTGGATATGATTTAAATTTTTGAAGTACGCATGAAGTTTGTGTATCTAACCGGTCAAATTGTGACCCCGACTGTGACACATTGACAGAGAAACAAAATGACAGGCAATTTAGTCTGAAAAATGACAGACACCATAAAATATGTCCCGATTAAATTTTTTGGATATGATTTCACATTTTGAGCTACATATTAAGTTTGTGTAGCTAACCGTTCAAACCGCAACACATTTGACAGAGAAAATAATTGCCGGCAATTTAACCTAAAAAATGACGGACACCCTCAAATGTGTCCGATTTGATTTTTTTGATATTATTTCACATTTTGAGTTGCGTATAAAATCTGTGTAGCTAACCGTTCAAACCGCAACACATTTGACAGAGAAAATAATTGCCGGCAATTTAGCCTAAAAAATGACGGACACCATAAAATGTGTCCGACTTGATTTTGTTGATATTATTTCACATTTTGAGTTACGTATAAAATCTGTGTAGCTAACCATTCAAACCGCAATACATTTGACGGAGAAAATAATTGCCGGCAATTTAGCCTAAAAAATGACGGACACCATAAAATGTGTCCGACTTGATTTTTTTGATATTATTTCACATTTTGAGTTACTTATAAAATCTGTGTAGCTAACCGTTCAAACCGCAATACATTTGACGGAGAAAATAATTGCCGGCAATTTAGCGTAAAAAATGACGGACACCATAAAATGTGTCCGATTTGATTTTTTTGATATTATTTCACATTTTGAGTTACGTATAAAATCTGTGTAGCTAACCGTTCAAACCGCTATACATTTGACGGAGAAAATAATTGCCGGCAATTTAGCCTAAAAAATGACAGACACCATCAAATGTGTCCCGATTTAATTTTTTTGATGTTATTTCACATTTTGAGTTTCATATAAAATCTGTGTAGCTAACCTTTCAAACCGCAACACATTTGATGGATTAAATAATTGCCAGCAATTTAGCCTAAAAAATGACGGACACCCTAAATGTGACCGATTTGATTTTTTTGATATTATTTCACATTTTGAGTTACGTATAAAATCTGTGTAGCTAACCGTTCAAACCGCAACACATTTGACAGAGAAAATAATTGCTGGCAATTTAGCCTAAAAAATGACGGACGCCCTCAAATGTGTCCGATTTGATTTTTTTGATATTATTTCACATTTTGAGTTACGTATAAAATCTGTGTAGCTAACTGTTCAAACCGCCGGCAATTTAGCCTAAAAAATGACGGACACCATAAAATGTGTCCGAATTGATTTTTTTGATATAATTTCACATTTTGAGTTACGTATAAAATCTGTGTAGCTAACCGTTCAAACCGCAATACATTTGATGGAGAAAATAATTGCCGGTAATTTAGCGTAAAAAATGACGGACACCATAAAATGTGTCCGATTTGATTTTTTTGATATTATTTCACATTTTGAGTTACGTATAAAATCTGTGTAGCTAACCGTTCAAACCGCAATACATTTGACGGAGAAAATAATTGCCAGCAATTTAGCCTAAAAAATGACGGACACCATGAAATGTGCCGATTTGATTTTTTTGATATGATTTAAATTTTTGAAGTACGTATGAAGTTTGTGTATCTAACCGGTAAAATTGTGACCCCGACTGTGACACATTGACAGAGCAACAAAATTACAGGCAATTTAGTCTGAAAAATGACAGACACCATGAAATATGTCCCGATCTGATTTTTTGGATATGATTTCACATTTTGAGCTACATATTAACTTTGCGTAGCTAACCGGTCAAACCGCAACACATTTGACGGAGAAAAAAATTGCCAGCAATTAAGCCTTAAAAATAGCTGACACAATAAATTGATATTTTTTGGATATGATTTCACATTTTGCGCTACGTATGAAGTCTGTGTCGCTAATCGGTCAAACCGCAACACATTTGACAGAGAGAAAAAAATTGGCGAGAAATTTACCCTAAAAAATGCCTGACACCATAGAATGTGTTCCGATTTGTTTTTTTGGATATTATTTAACATTTTGAGTTACATATAAAATCTGTGTAGCTAACCGTTCAAACCGCAACACATTTGACGGAGAAAATAATTGCCAGCAATTTAGCCTAAAAAATGACGGACACCATGAAATGTGCCGATTTGATTTTTTTGATATGATTTAAATTTTTGAAGTACGTATGAAGTTTGTGTATCTAACCGGTAAAATTGTGACCCCGACTGTGACACATTGACAGAGCAACAAAATTACAGGCAATTTAGTCTGAAAAATGACAGACACCATGAAATATGTCCCGATCTGATTTTTTGGATATGATTTCACATTTTGAGCTACATATTAACTTTGCGTAGCTAACCGGTCAAACCGCAACACATTTGACGGAGAAAAAAATTACCAGCAATTAAGCCTTAAAAATAACTGACACAATAAATTGATATTTTTTGGATATGATTTCACATTTTGCGCTACGTATGAAGTCTGTGTCGCTAATCGGTCAAACCGCAACACATTTAACAGAGAGAAAAAAATTGGCGAGAAATTTACCCTAAAAAAATGCCTGACACCATAGAATGTGTTCCGATTTGTTTTTTTGGATATTATTTAACATTTTGAGTTACATATAAAATCTGTGTAGCTAACCGTTCAAACCGCAACACATTTGACGGAGAAAATAATTGCCGGCAGTTTAGCCTAAAAAATGACGGACACCATAAAATGTGTCCGATTTGATTTTTTTGATATTATTTCACATTTTGAGTTACATATAAAATCTGTGTAGCTGACCGTTCAAACCGCATCACATTTGACGGAGAAAAAAATTGCCAGCAATTAAGCCTTAAAAATAGCTGACACAATAAATTGATATTTTTTGGATACGATTTAACATTTTGAGCTACGTATGAAGTTTGTGTTGCTAACCGGTCAAACTGTGACACATTGACAGAGAAACAAAAGTTACTAGCCGGTCAAACCGCAACACATTTGACGGAGAAAAGATTGCCAGGAATTTAGCCTAAAAACAACAGACACCATAAAATGTGTCCCGATTTGATTTTTTGGATATTATTTCATATTTTGAGTTACGTCTGTGTAGCTAACCGGTCAAACCGCAACACATTTGGCGAAGAAAAAAAATTTCCATCAATTTAGATTTAAAAATGACGGACGCCATAAAATGTGTCCTGATTTGAATTTTTGATATGATTTCACATTTTGAGCTACGTATTAAATCTGAGTAGCTAACCGGTCAAACCGCAACACATTTGAGGGAGAAAAAAATGTCCGACAATTTAGCCTAAAAAATGACGAACACCAATCAAATGTGTTCCAATTTTCTTTTGGGATATGATTTCTCATTTTGAGCTACTTATAAAGTCTGTGTAGCTAACCGGTCAAACTGCAACACATTTGACGCAGAAAAAAAAATCGGGCAATTTAGCCTTAAAATAACGGTCACCATAAAATGTGTCCCGATTTGATTTTTTGGATATGATTTCACATTTTGAGCTTCGTATAAAATCTGTGTAGCTAACCGGTCAAACTGCAACATAATTGATGGAGAAAACAAAATCCGGGAATTTAGCCTAGGGTACCAAGTTACGACCTGTACGTATGTGAAAAGGCAATAATTTTTGACGACCCCTTACTGATAACATTTCTGTACACCAGTTTTATTGATTATTTTAAAAATTGCTGTGAAAAATATTACAGTGACCCTACTAAACTATACATTTGTATTCATCAGCCACAGGATTAACCAAGATGATTGACCCAATCATATATAAACAAAGAACATGTGACCTTGCATTTGTCCTGTTTATGCGCGTAAAACCTCCGATTACTAGTGCCATCCTTTTTTACTAATAACCTCTCTCTTTTAACTACAACATCTAAATACTATTTGTGGCGAGTCTGTCCGTCTGTCTGTCTGTCCGTCCAATGCCTTCGGGTGCAGATCCCTGCCCGTCTGCCCATGTAATCGCTGTGCACAGGGATTTTCACCCCACGTAGACAACAAACTGTTGCTACGCGAGCGCGTATAAACAAAACATGGCGCACGCAAGTGCCGGCGCACGCGTTATGGCGCAGACCGTAAGGTGCGTACGCGTTCGTGGCGCAAACTGGGTCTTTTCATGGGGCGGGTAAAAGGAAGCCGTATACAGATAATATTCAACTAAAACAATATTAGCTGCCTGCTACTGCACCAATTAAATTTGTCACCACAATAAAAACATCTTTTTAGTAAACATGTGTACAAACTATCAAACTATCTATTATAAAAACACATCGCTAACAATGTAACAGTCATCGAATCTGGTTCCCCTGGGATCCTAAAGTACCAACCACAAACCATGTCTACTGAAACCGCTCAACCAAAAACCATGCAACTCGATAACCGCGAAACCCGCGAACCGCGAAACCCGAGAACCGCTCTAGTTTGATATTGCAACGCCCTCTTTTTTTCTCAAATTTGTCAGACCTTCAAATTGATCACGCCAAATTAGTAGTTTCACCCACCTTTTAATTCTTTGTTCCCTTCTGTAATCTTTTCCACAAGGTCTCTGGAAATTTGAAGATGGGAACTAATCAAAACTTGGATGACCCCGAACGAAACACCACAGAATGACCTTAGGTTATATTCCCTCTACTACTGCAATTCTTTTTTCCAGGTTTCATAAGATCACGTGACGCAACATTACCTATAGCTGCCGAGTCCGCATCACACTTATGAGCGGACCCTAAGGAGGGTTTTAATCAGATGGAGTGTTTTAACTGTGACAGTGTAAACATTGTGAATTATGAAGGAATCGATTAAAATGTATAATGCTTTATAATCTAATTAGTTTCGTAATAAGCCTGTGTGGTAATTGAGATTGAATCAAGACTAATCTTTTCTCATGTCCGAAGGCTGACAGCAAATAAACAAAGTACGAAATCTTACATTAAGGGATCACGTCAAAACTCGACCGCCAGGCAACCGCCGGTTATGGCCGGTTCCACCCGGTTCTCACAAAACGTGTCGTCTGTTATAATATACACCTATAATGAGGTCAAATAGTTACACTCTGGTGAACACGACCGGTTGATAGTGCCTCGTCACACGCGTGAGCAATACAATCTTAAAGTAATGGGATCTCAAGTCTCAGTTGACAACCAGTACAATACAACTATTGATTTTCGCTGGGGTTGGTTTTTTCAATCTTTTTATAGCTCAATTAACTTTTTAAAATTAAGACCGAAAGTCTATGAATGGTGTGTTTTTTATAGAACCATTATAGAGAGAGCTATTATGACCGCAAAGTAACAGATTGATAGTGTAAATTGGTCCGGTTACAGCATTAAGTCAACCGGCGGTTGTTCAGTGTTGCATGCGCGAATATTCATATACCAGTAAAACATTTGACCTGAAAGAACCGGGCGGAACCGACCGTAACCGGCGGTCAACGGGCGGTCGAATTTTGACGTTTTCCCTAAATAGAGATGCGGTTTAAGTGCGATGCCGCTGCGATGGATGGAGAGAGAGACCTATCCCTTTCTTTTTATTGATAGCAGAACATACCTAATTGTATTATCTAATTGACTAATTCGTCTTTTCACGTTTAATACTTTATACATGTAGACAAGGAGAAGCCCGAACATCACGGCAGTTTGGAGCTTATTATTCAAGAGGCACCACTAGGTGCGACTGGAAGAGTGATTCATTGGCCAGAGCCTATAATAACAGACAATTCTGGTTTCGTGACTACCGAATCCAGTCATCAACCAGGAGACACCTTCCTTATTGGGTATACCGAAGTGACCTATATCGCAACGGATCCTTCGGCTAATGTGGCAATATTTACGTTTAATGTTCTCATTACAGGTAACTGTGTAGTACCAAACAAGGCAATGTCGTGTTAGCTGCCCCGAAAACGGAATAAACGCATATATTTTACAGCTTATCCGTATGTCATGACATCAATTGCCCGCTTAGGAGCGCTAGTAATTCGGTCTGATAAACCCATTTTTATCAAGTACTACGAGAGGATTGCCCAGTGCGCGTGTACAACCAGGCAATCATATTTAAATTCGGGGCGTGTACGAGCGGTACTACTTGCTAACTGCATGGGTGAGTTTCCATTATAATACAGCCGGTTGGTTGCACACGAGAATTATGTCATGTAGCAACCAGCTTTGATGGAAGGCGAATATTTATATTTGGTGACGGTTTTTAGGGAACCAATTTATAGCGCTGCTAAGCGGGCCTTGTAGCCTAATGTCCATTATGGGGCAGAAAACAAGATATTGCCCGAAATAACGGACATGTACAATCTGGATGCAAAGTATAATATTGAGCATCAATACCTGCTAAATATAGAACTATGTGTGTCTATGGCCGAATTAACCCTAACACTCAACACCCTTTTTTTCACGCAACCGAGGCGCGGTAATAAAACGAACCAATAAAATCGCCGTGACCAGCCCGGGATTCGAAGCAGGGACATCCGACACACGGGGGAAAAGAATTTTGCAACACGCCATGACCATCCAAGCCACTTGGCGCAATTAATCTCGGTCGATAATTTCATCGAAAACCTTCCACGCAGGCGCCGGGAGATGGGCTGGGTCGTGGTATTTCGAGGTATTTGGTAGGGTTAGGGTTATGATTTCAAAGCCCCCGTCCCTCAGTTGAAAAAAAGACCTTTCACTGAAATGGTACTGGCCTTGGCAATTAAGAATCTACTATTACCCGTATAAGAATATCTTTAAAATGTGAGATCGAAATATACTAGTATATTTAAAAGAAGTCATAAATCTTTGATCATTGAATGACCATCCACCGAGTAAAGAAGGAAACCGTACTTCAAGTAGGCCTATATTTAACTTACTTAACGCACCAAAACTTAACCACTAAATTGCGCACTTAGTTCGAATACAGATGTATCATGACCCACCTTTATAAACTCGCTAATTGTGGTCTCGGCATCTAATATATTAATTATTATTCAAATTGCAACGAAATGTTTATAGACTCGGAATATTTCTTCTAATCGGAACACAAAAATAAAAACTGAATAATATTGATGAATAATCATCACATTGTATTTCTCCAGAAAGCGAAATGCCCGATATGATCTCCCCTACAGTAACATGTCCAGAAAATCAGTACGCCTCGGTAGAAGACGAAGAACAGTCTGCTGTCGTGAGGTACCCAGATGCAACAGCAACGGATAATAGAGAAGGGGTCGTCGGCATCATTTACAGTAGCGAATCAGGTTCTGCATTCAGTGTTGGCACATCCATAGTTATAGTGACAGCAAAGGATAAAGCAAGAAATACTGGGCAATGCACATTCACAATTACAGTGTCAGGTAACATACAATGTTAATTTAAGCATGCACTAGACAGCTTGTCTGGCGAATGCAACATGATTAGTCCCCAGATTAGTTTTTCGGGGTGGGGGGCAGTGTAGAGCATTCTAATTTAATTTCCTCCTTTATCGACCGTCGCCCAACGCGGTTGTTGGTCCCTGCGCAGGGGTAGCACTGGCTCAAACATGTTAGGAGTCCCATTACATTTTTCAGGACCCGTTAAGGACTGCAAAAACTCAATTTAAGGGGTCCCCAAGAAATATAAGGGGTCCTGAAGTTTGAGCCTTTGAAAATGGTCAAAAACCGATTTAGAGAAATTAGAGGTCACAAACTAACTTATGATTTGGTTACTATCTCAGATGAAATGCAGGGTCGCAAGAAATTGCTATTGCAATTCAGGATCAGGAGTGCACTGTGTGCAGGTATAAATAACCAATTACATTGCGTAATAAGGACACACATTAAGGAACGCATTTTCCCCGTTTGATTTGAATCCCCTCGACGCTGCCTCGGTGCAAGATGTGCACCACATCTTCTCCCCATTAATAGCTAACCATTTAAATGGGTTCTTCCAACTAGGCTTGCATGCTCTTATTTTCTTAGATGGAGCCATTGTTTACCTCATGGTCATGGATAAAGGTGTACAGCAGCAACGATGCATGTACGAAAATCGATTTAACGGCATGCGTGTTTCGCTGTTATTCAGTAGGTTGATAGCTTTCACATTGTTCACGCTCGGTCTTGTACAGAGATCGTTGAATTTGAACTGTGACCCTCATTGCAAACAGTCGCTAACACAGATACGCGCACTAGCGTAAGAACGTGTAACTCATATACCTATGTCGTGTCCATGTTAACCAGTAGAAGATACTTATAATAGAATGTTTTTGGAAATCGCTTGACACTTTTGCGGAAGCAATTCGGAAGCGATTTAATGTGTTTAAAAACTTTTAAAAATACAGGATTTGCATTGTATTTATTTTTTACGGACATCCCGTTAGTGAAGTTCAATATGTAAACTTACGCGTCAAACAAGAAAATGAGGGGTCCTATGACGCGATGACGCGCAAGAACGCGACCCTTGCCCATGTGTAGCCTCTGTGCCAAGATGCAGTCACCAGATTATGTGACACCAGCCAATCACACGCTCTCTATTCTTTCGCGGTGTTTTCATTTTGCCCGATGCTCGTCACATTGTTTGCTGGGATCGTCAGGAACAGTCAGTACATTTTCCCTCCCGCTCACCCTCTGTGCTTGCTTTTGGAGATTGGGGACGTCGTCAGGTGTGCCGGTCGGGCACCTGGTGCTATTTGGGTTAGGGGGAAATGGGAGGTAACCCTTATGTGGTATGTTGGTGGTTGGTCTTCGTCTTCGCGTACCCCCTGCCTAGTCAGGTTGGAACGTGGGACGTGAAATGGGGGTGACTATTTGAGTCCTTTTCGATCCGGCATCTTATTTCTGTCATGTCCACGTTATGTTCATGTCCACGTTTTGTTCGTTGGTATTAGTACATTATATGAATTGATGTCTAAATAAATGTTCTAAAAGTTGTGGGGACATTTGATGAGTTCTGCCATCGCCGTCGTAGCCATTGTGTACATGTTCGAAAAGCGAGACTTACATGAATTCATCCAACAGTCCGAAGAGAGAAGGCCTAAATAATACTAATCTAATTCGCATCAATCTGATCATCTCAATAAAATATAGGACGTTCCACCCAGTCATTACCATCGATACATGACTCCCTAGCATAAATTGATGAGATGAGTGGAGTGATGTTGTGGGCTCATCAGGGATAAGAGATTTGATTTTTCTAAGTTCATGAGTAGGCGAAATCGTCAGGTCCCTGGGTAAATTTAAGACCTGAGCCCTACTTCATGAATCTTCGAACTAAAGAATATTCCTTCCCAAGATGATCGAATTTTCTTGAGAAACGCCAAAGACTAGCTCTTGTTAAGTCCATTAGAGTGTTCTAAACACAGAACTTGATCTGTTAATACATGTATTTATGATGGATCTTATACGAATATTTGAAAAACCCCATCAAAAGGGGTTATAGAAATAATAGGCATATACGACGGGTATTAAACAAATTATAAATATTTTAAACAGGTTCGCCGTCGTGGATAGAAAAGAGACAATTATGGGAAAAACGATCTCGCCCGGGAATCGAACCCAGGATCTGTTGCTTGCTTGGCAACTGCCTTATCCATTGGGCCACAAGACCTCGCATGGTAAAGCATCTGAAATTCAAACCTAAGCGATCTCGTTTCCCAGTCTCCTGCCATAAGTATTACCCGGAGTAGCTTGGGCCTATACAAGTGTAATAATCAAGTGCCGTCCTCCCTGTAGAAGGTGTTATTTTGTATTTATTATCTAAATATATCAATGATCTTTCAGTAATAGACACTACCCCACCTGAGTTAAGATGTCCTGCCGATCAATCTATAACCGCAGTACATCCAGAACGGCTAACAGTCGTGAGATATCCCACAGCAACCTCAACAGACAATAGTGGTGATAGTGTAACGGTCACGTACAGTCCAGTATCGGGATCGGAATTTGATTTGGGTGCAACTGTGGTTATAGTAACCGGAACAGATGTATCTGGAAATATTGGACAATGCACATTTACAGTCACCGTTAAAGGTAAATACCGTATGATGTAATTGCGATGAGGGTAGAGGCTGAGAACCCATTAAAAGACACCAAATGATTTTGCCGTGTGTGAAAATGAATATTAAAGAATATGTTGAGGAATAACTGAGATACGGTTCGGCTGTTGCCACCTGCGCTATTTCATTTCATGTGGACGCAGAAAAGACATATCTTTTGATATTTTCAACCACCCTCACTCTCTGTAAATCATCAATCAATATAAATCCTTGAGCACAGACCTGAAGTGATATTATGATTGCAAACAAAATCAAGACTGTTTTTGTTGTCGAAGCCGTAGTGTAATGGATCTTTCGAAGAATATTTGGTATCCTGATAGACGTTAAAAGGTAAGTTTGGTAGCTTTTACATGACATTGATAACAAAAACTCGGTAAAACACTCTCAAAGTTCGTCATTGTTACTTGCTGCTAAATCTTGCTATTCCTTGAAATTGCGTTTTCATACTAAAGTTGAAAGTTATGTTTTTAACGTCACTGTTTAAAGAAGCATTTAAAAGCATTGTTTATGTGTTACAGAGGCAAACACGTGTACGGCACTAGAGAGGCCCGTGAACGGTGCGCTTTCCTCACAAGACAATATATTCACTGTTGGTGCAACGTTAGGATTCAGGTGTGATCCAGGTTATACAGTATCAGGGACTAACCCAATAACGTGTCAGACAGACGGAACCTTTAATGCTGTAGCACCTACATGTGGTAAGGGATGTTGTTTTGTATCTCGTGGATAAATAGATTGGGTACAAAATGTATATGAAGGCTGGGATAATAAGCAAAACTTTGCAATGCAATATTTTGTTGTCACTGTTTCAAAATTATATAACTTCTACAAGAAAATAATAATCAACACATTTCTGTAAACGTGGTAATTTTGTAATGGGCAATTCGAATTTTGGTCACCTATACGTTTTAATCTTCACCACATTGAAAATACACACAAAGCCATAAAAATGGCAAATTTTGACCAGCTACTTAAAATCAAAAGTGTGTTCTATACTAAAGTTCAAAGAATATCGCACCGTATTTAAAGGGTGAATTTATCAAATAATTTACTATATTTTAACAGAACCTAACACGTGTACTGCTCCAACGGCGCCAATGAACGGTGCACTTTCCTCCAAAGACATGGTGTTCACTGTCGGTGCAACTCTTGGATTCAGGTGTGATCCAGGTTATACAATATCAGGGACTAACCCATTAACGTGTCAGACAGACGGAACCTTTAATGCTGTAGCACCTTCATGTGGTAAGGGATGTTGTTTTGTATCTCGTGGATAAATAGATTGGGTACAAAATGTATATGAAGGCTGGGAAGATGCAGTTTTTGTCGTCACTGTTTTGTTTCAAAATGACATGAATTATACAAGAAATAATACATTTCGGTACCCGCGGATGTAGTGTAAGGGATTTTCCGAGGATTTTGGTCGCCTAGAAGTTTAAATCTCTACCACATTAAAAGTTAGTGTGGTAAACGTAACGTGACACACAAAGCCATGAAGTTTGTCAATTTTGACAAGTTACTTGATACTAAAGTTTAAATAATATCGCACCGTATATACAAGGTGAATTTATCCAATAATTTACTATATTTTTACAGAATCTAACACGTGTACCGCGCCAAAGGCGCCAATGAACGGTGCACTTTCCCCCAAAGACAAGATATTCACTGTCGGTGCAACTCTTGGAGTCACGTGTGGTCCAGGTTATACAGTATCAGGGACTAACCCACTAACGTGTCAGACAGACGGAACCTTTGATGCTATAGCACCTACATGTGGTTAGTGAAAAGTGGGTTCAAAATGTATATGTAAGCTGGGATAATAAGCAAAACTTTGCAATGCAATATTTTGTTGTCACTGTTTCAAAATTATATAACTTCTACAAGAAAATAATAATCAACACATTTCTGTAAACGTGGTAATAGTGTAATGGGCAATTCGAAGATTTTGGTCACCTAGACGTTTTAATCTTCACCACATTAGAATATCGCACCGTATTTAAAGGGTAAATTTATCCAATAATGTACTTTATTTTTACAGAAGCTAACACGTGTACCGCGCCAGAGGCGCCAATGAACGGTACACTTCCCCCAAAGACAATATGATCATTGTTGGTGCAACTTTTGGATTCACGTGTGATCCAGGTTATACAATATCAGGGACTAACCCACTAACCACATACATTAGAAGTATAAGTTGTGACCCATGCCCTCATCGCCCATAATTTGTTTTCTGGATGTGTCCAAGAAATTGGACATAGCAACGACTGTCACCCAGAGTTTACCTCTATGTTAATGAGTTGCTCACAGAGGTATTGATTCTGTAAGATTCTGTAAATGCTAAATTTAGATAGCGCGTACAGAAGGTTGTTTGGCCGCATTCAAACCAAGTATGTCCCTGTTAATCCCCTCATTATTTCGGTGTTGCCCTAAATGTCTCCTAAAGCACAGCGATATGCCTCCTAGATCACAACTCAGGACAATAAAGTAGCCCGATACATTGAAAAAACAACTGTTTGCAGGCGGGCAGCACCCATTTTTTTGGGCCGCGAGGGCATAAAAATAGCCTTGTTAAAAATAAGTAGTTTTTCGCTAATTGTCATGAAGTCGCACACCGTCGCACACAATATTGAACTTGAACGCCCGTGCAATACTTTTAGCTCAATTAGGGCATTGACCACATACAATTATGTCATTGTGCCCTATGTTACTTTAGTAAGTTCACGAACCAATGTTCATACACAGAGTGAACAAAGTTTGTGGAGGACAAATACAACGAACCCGCGAAATTTAACAGACTTTAGGGTAAAATGTTGATCATTTATGTACAGCAAAGAATTACGGACAGAAGACCAAGTTTCTGGCATCCAATGATTGGCGAGAACTAACTGCAACTCAAATCTACGTAAGCTGGGAGAATAAGCAATGTTACACGGATTGATATAAGAACTATGCAATGCAATATTATTGTGTTGTCACTATTTCAAAAATCAATAATTTCTACAAGAAAATAATAATCAGCACATTTCTGTAACCGAGGTAATAGTGTAATCGATCATTCGAAGATTTCAGTAACTTAGACCTTTTAATCTTCACCACATTGAAAAGTTAGTGTGGTAAACTTAACGTGACACACAAAGCCATAAAGTTTGCCAATTTTGACCAGCTACTTGAAATCAAAATTGTACTTTATTCTTAAGTTTAAAGAATATCGCACCGTATTTAAAGGGTGAATTTATCCAATAATGTACTTCATTTTTAAAGAAGCTAACACGTGTACCGCACCAGAGGCGCCAATGAACGGTACACTTTCCCCCAAAGACAAGATGTTCACAGTCGGTGCAACTCTTGGATTCACGTGTGATCCTGGTTATACAATATCAGGGACTAATCCACTAACGTGTCAGATAGACGGAACCTTTGATGCTGTAGCACCTACATGTGGTAAGTGGGTGGATGCCTTGGTGTATATAAGCTTGGCGAATAAGCAATGTTACATGGATTGATATAAGAACTATGCAATGCAATATTATTGTGTTGTCACTATTTCAAAAATAAATAATTTCTACAATTCACAATTCACTAACTATCGCCCCATATCTGTGTTGCCAGCATTCTCAAAGCTTCTCGAAAAAATAATGTAGAATCGTGTCATATCCTTCATTAACAAGCACAACATTCTTACAAATTCACAGTATGGTTTTCGTACAAAACTCACAACACATATGGCTCTCATTGATCTCTTAACCAAAATCAACGATGCACTGATCAAAAAGCACCACACCTTAGGTATTTTCTTGGACCTGTCCAAAGCTTTCGATACCATCAATCACAATATACTAATCTCTAAATTAGAACACTATG
Source organism: Ophiura sarsii (assembly GCA_035610835.1). Classification (NCBI taxonomy): domain Eukaryota; kingdom Metazoa; phylum Echinodermata; class Ophiuroidea; order Amphilepidida; family Ophiuridae; genus Ophiura; species Ophiura sarsii. The sequence continues at coordinate 53,147,733 of CM069445.1, read as the reverse complement.
GTATACGAGGCAATGCTCTCGAATGGTTCAGACACTACCTCACAGATAGACATCAATTTGTTTATGTCCACTCCACAAAATCATCGCTTCAGCAACTAACATGTGGGGTTCCACAAGGTTCCATCCTCGGCCCTCTCCTCTTTCTACTCTACATTAACGACATTACGCACGTCAGCACCGCTCTTTCGTACATCATCTTCGCAGATGACACAAACTTACTTCTTTCACACCCAGATTGCCATGAACTTCAAAACATCACTAACAACGAACTGTCTAAACTATCTAACTGGTTCAAAGCTAATAAACTGTCCTTAAACATTAAAAAACTAACTTCATTACTTTTTCACGCGGCAAACACAAACATCACAATATTAACATTCTCATCGATGACCAGCCTATTCTCCAAGTGGACACCACGACATTTCTAGGTACCACAATTGACAGCAAGCTAATGTGGACTGCTCATGTCAACAACGTTCGTGTCAAGGTTGCTCGACCAGTAGGCGTTTTAAATAAACTCAAGCACTTCCTTCCTATTAACACACTCAAAACACTCTACAACTCACTAATTTTGCCTCACCTGTCATACTGCAATATTGTCTGGCTAAATTCAGAGCGCATACTAAACCACTTTTCAAGAAACATCTGTGCCTAACCCTTAACGACATTAACACTTTCCAAACATCACTTTTCATGTTTAAATACACAACAAATGCACTTCCACCGGTTTTCAATGATTACTTTTCACGCATCAGCAGTCTTCACAGCCACAACACCCGCCAAACTAACAACTTTCGCCTACCCATTGACCACACAACTCTTATCTCCAGACGGGCAATGCGTTACTTTGGACCCTCAATTTGGAATGCTACTCCGTCCACCATACGTAATTCAAACTCCACAAACGTCTTCAAGCGCATGCTCAGAGATCATCTTATCTCAGCGTACTAGTCCGTTCACAACTTTTTTGTTGAGCTGTTTTACATTACTTTTGTTCCTAGTTTATATTACCCTTTCCTTTGTTATTATTTCATCTTACTCTTCTCCAGCTACTTCTCTTTTTCGGTTTCACTTTGGTTTCGATCATTTAGGTTGCTTGAGCAACCAGTTTGTCCATGTTTGTTTTGCTGTCTTGCGCAATGTATGTGTATCTGTCTGCATGTCTGTCTGTCTGTCTGACTGTTGGTCTGTCTGTCTGTCTGTGTATGCACACCAACCAAGTTTAAAAAAAGATTACTTTATACTTTCATAATATTTATATAATCTCCCTATTATATTGATTTATCTTTGTAACATAATTGCTTATTTGTATTATCTTATCCATTACCATTTTTCCAAAGGGGTCGTTGACACGTGTAAGCTCTTCGTGAGTTTTTTTTCAACGACGCCTTGCATATATGCTTTTGTTTAGTATATTTTTTGCTCTGACTTTGTATTGATATGTTATAAATGCGAAATAAATAAACCTGTAAACAGTAAAAAGTGGGTGGATGCCTTGGTGTATATATGCTTGGCGAATAAGCAATGTTACATGGATTGATATAAGAACTATGCAATGCAATATTATTGTGTTGTCACTATTTCAAAAATAACTTATTTCTACAAAAAATAATAATCAACACATTTCTGTAACCGAGGTAATAGTGTAATGGATCATTCGAGGATTTCGGTCACCTAGACATTATAATGTTCACCACATTGAAAATTAGTGTGGTAAACTTAACGTGACACACAAAGCTATAAAGATGGCCAATTTTGACCAGCTACTTGAAATCAAAAGTGTGTTCTATACTAAAAGTTCAAAGAATATCGCACCGTATTTAAAGGGTGAATTTATCAAATAATTTACTATATTTTTACAGAACCTAACACGTGTACCGCTCCAAAGGCGCCAATGAACGGTGCACTTTCCCCCAAAGACAAGATGTTCACTGTCGGTGCAACTCTAGGATTCACGTGTGGTCCAGGTTATACAATATCAGGGACTAGCCCACTGACGTGTCAGATAGATGGAACCTTTGATGCTGTAGCACCTATATGTGGTAAGTGACTTTGTTATGTTTCTCGTGGATAAGTATAATGGGTACAAATTGTATATAAAGGCTGGGAAGAATAAGTGATGTTGCACGGACTGACAAAAGAACTTTGGAATGCCATATTTGTCGTCACTATTTCAACAATAAATAAGTTATACAATAATATAATAATCAACACATTTCTGTACTCGAGGCTGTAGTGTAATGGATCTTTCGAGGATTTCGGTTACCAAGACATTTAAAATTTACTTGCTTGCTTACTTGCTTAAGGCGTCCCGAAGGGACGGACTTCTGTGATGGCTTTCCATACTGGTCTTTCAAGCATGCAGTTTTTCATGTCCTGCCTAGTTAGTCCTGTATCCTCTGATAAAAGCTTGATGTAATTCTTTCGTGGTGGTCCTCTAGCCTTGTGTCCATGCTTGGGTTGCCACAGGGGAACTTTGGAGACTGATTCCTCTTCCCTTCTGGCACAGTGGCTGGCAATTTTTAATCTCCTAAAAATACTGCTTAAATTTTACACTGAAGTTTATGTGGTAACTTTAACATGACACATAAATCCATTAAGTTTGACAATTCTTACCCGTTGCTAAATTTTGCCATTCCGTGAAATAGACATTTAAAACGTCATGGTTTCGAATTCATCCAACCATTTGATTTATTTTTACAGACCCTAACATGTGTACTACTCTATCTGCGCCCAGGAACGGTGCACTTTCCTCACAAGACAAGATGTTCGCAGTCGGTGCAACTCTTGGATTTACATGTGATCCAAGTTATACAATATCAGGGGCTAACTCACTAACGTGTCAGACAGACGGAACCTTTGATGCTGTAGCACCTACATGTGGTAAGTGAAACGTGGGTACAAAATGTATTATGTAAGCTGGGAGAGTAAGCCATTTTACTCGGATTGACATACAAACGTCACTAGAGGCGCCCGTGAACGGTGCGCTTTCCTCACAAGACAAGGTCTTCGCAGTCGGTGCAACTCTAGTATTCAAATGTGATCCAGCTTATACAATATCAGGGACTAACCCACTAACGTGTCAGACAGACGGAACCTTAGATGCTGTAGCACCTACATGTGGTAAGTAAAAAGTTGGTAGATGCCATGGTGTATGTAAGCTGGGGGAATAAGCAATGTTACACGGATTGATATAAGAACTATGCAATGCAATATTATTGTGTTGTCACTATTTCAAAACTAAATAATTTCTACAAGAAAATAATAATCAACACATTTCTGTAACCGAGGTAATAGTGTAATGGATCATTCGAAGATTTCGGTCACCTAGACCTTTTAAACTTCACCACATTGAAAGTTAGTGTGGTAAACTTAACGTGACACACAAAGCCACAAAATTTGCCAATTTGGACCAGCTACTTGAAAATCAAAATTGTGTTTTATTCTCAAGTTTAAAGAATATCGCACCGTATTTAAAGGGTGAATTTATCCAATAATGTACTTCATTTTTACAGAAGCTAACACGTGTACCGCCCCAGAGGCGCCAATGAACGGTACACTTTCCCCCAAAGACAAGATGTTCACAGTCGGTGCAACTCTTGGATTCACGTGTGATCCTGGTTATACAATATCAGGGACTAACCCACTAACGTGTCAGATAGACGGAACCTTTGATGCTGTAACACCTACATGTGGTAAGTAAAAAGTGGGTGGATGCCTTGGTGTATATAAGCTTGGCGAATAAGCAATGTTACATGGATTGATATAAGAACTATGCAATGCAATATTATTGTGTTGTCACTATTTCAAAAATAACTTATTTCTACAAAAAATAATAATCAACATATTTCTGTAACCGAGGTAATAGTGTAATGGATCATTCGAGGATTTCGGTCACCTAGACATTTCAATCTTCACCACATTGAAAATTAGTGTGGTAAACTTAACGTGACACACAAAGCTATAAAGATGGCAAATTTTGACCAGCTACTTGAAATCAAAACCTTTCCAATCTGCATATAAAGCTGCTCATTGCACCGAGACAGCTTTGTTAAAAGTTAAGGATGACATTATGTATGCAATTGGCAAACAAAAAGGGGTTTTCTTGGTGTTACTAGATTTGAGCGCCGCTTTTGATACAGTGGATCAACAAATATTGCTTCAAAGACTAAATCAATGTATTGGAATTAATGAGACAGCTCTCAACTGGTTTAAAAGCTACTTGGATGGAAGAACGAGCCGCATTTTTATTAATGATGTACTCTCCAAGTCGAAACCTTTAAATTGTGGTGTACCACAAGGATCGGTTGTGGGACCAAAAATGTTCACTATTTATACTCTTCAACTTGGACAAATCATTAAAAAACACAGTCTCTCGTATCATATTTATGCGGATGATACGCAAATTTACACCACTTTCAATCCCAAAGATCAGACATCTATCAACAATGCACTTTCGTCAATTGCTTCTTGTATTACGGAGATAAAATCATGGATGACCAAGAACTTTTTGAAATTAAACGAGGACAAAACTGAGTTCCTGGTTCTTGGGTCCCCTCATTCCACACGTATCATGCCTACTGTTGAACTCAACATTGGAGATAGTTCCATAAAACCGACAACAAGTGTGCGTAATTTAGGCGTTCTCTTTGACTCTAACATGTCTATGTCAGTCCATATTGCCAATCTCCGTCGTAATATAAGCTTCCATCTCCGCAACATGTCTAGAATTCGCCGTTTTCTTGACTACAATTCATGCCACCACGTAGCTCGTGCACTCATACTTTCTAGACTTGATTACGGAAATTCGCTACTTTTTGGTTCAAATGAATCTGATCTCAACAAATTACAATCATTACAAAACTGGGCAGCGCGCCTTGTCTGTGGAGGCAGAAAGAGAGACTCGGCATCTCCGTTGCTCAAAGAACTTCATTGGCTCCCGTTGCGACAGCGTATTATCTACAAACTGTGTGTTCATATATATAAATGTATTAATGATACTGGACCTATCTATCTGAATCAGTGCATTGCTCATTATGAACCTGGTCGACCTGGTCTTCGATCTGGGTCTGATCGATCTCTCCTAGTTGTTCAACGTACAAAAAACTCTGCCGCAGATAAATCTTTCACTGTTGCTGGTCCTAAACTATGGAATGATCTACCCAACAACATCAGACTCTGTGGATCCTTACAAGTTTTCAAAAAACAACTGAAGACTCATCTGTTTCCTACTTAATTGTTCTTTCTGTATACATGTAGTACTAGTTTTTATTGGTACATTTTGATTTGTTTGTGGATTGTACCTTTTTGTTTTGTTTGTTTGCTGCCAGCGCCGTGATCTAAATGAAATAGCGCTTTATAAAAGCTCATATGTATGTATGTATGTATGTATGTATGTATGTATGTATGTTCATACTAAAAGTTCAAAGAATATCGCACCGTATTTAAAGGGTGAATTTATCAAATAATTTACTATATTTTTACAGAACCTAACACGTGTACCGCTCCAAAGGCGCCAATGAACGGTGCACTTTCCCCCAAAGACAAGATGTTCACTGTCGGTGCAACTCTAGGATTCACGTGTGGTCCAGGTTATACAATATCAGGGACTAACCCACTGACGTGTCAGATAGACGGAACCTTTGATGCTGTAGCACCTATATGTGGTAAGTGACTTTGTTTTGTTTCTCGTGGATAAGTATAATGGGTACAAATTGTATATAAAGGCTGGGAAGAATAAGTGATGTTGCACGGACTGACAAAAGAACTTTGGAATGCAATATTTGTCGTCACTATTTCAACAATAAATAAGTTATACAATAATATAATAATCAACACATTTCTGTAATCGAGGCTGTAGTGTAATGGATCTTTCGAGGATTTCGGTCACCAAGACATTTAAATTGTACACTGAAGTTTATGTGGTAACTTAACATGACACATAAATCCATTAAGTTTGACAATTCTTACCCGTTGCTAAATTTTGCCATTTCGTGAAATAGACATTTAAAACGTCATGGTTTCGAATTCATCCAACCATTTGATTTATTTTTACAGACCCTAACATGTGTACTACTCTATCTGCGCCCAGGAACGGTGCACTTTCCTCACAAGACAAGATGTTCGCAGTCGGTGCAACTCTTGGATTTACATGTGATCCAAGTTATACAATATCAGGGGCTAACTCACTAACGTGTCAGACAGACGGAACCTTTGATGCTGTAGCACCTACATGTGGTAAGTGAAACGTGGGTACAAAATGTATTATGTAAGCTGGGAGAGTAAGCCATTTTACTCGGATTGACATACAAACGTCACTAGAGGCGCCCGTGAACGGTGCGCTTTCCTCACAAGACAAGGTCTTCGCAGTCGGTGCAACTCTAGTATTCAAATGTGATCCAGCTTATACAATATCAGGGACTAACCCACTAACGTGTCAGACAGACGGAACCTTAGATGCTGTAGCACCTACATGTGGTAAGTAAAAAGTTGGTGGATGCCATGGTGTATGTAAGCTGGGGGAATAAGCAATGTTACACGGATTGATATAAGAACTATGCAATGCAATATTATTGTGTTGTCACTATTTCAAAACTAAATAATTTCTACAAGAAAATAATAATCAACACATTTCTGTAACCGAGGTAATAGTGTAATGGATCATTCGAAGATTTCGGTCACCTAGACCTTTTAACCTTCACCACATTGAAAGTTAGTGCGGTAAACTTAACGTGACACACAAAGCCACAAAATTTGCCAATTTGGACCAGCTACTTGAAATCAAAATTGTGTTTTATTCTCAAGTTTAAAGAATATCGCACCGTATTTAATTTATCCAATAATGTACTTCATTTTTACAGAAGCTAACACGTGTACCGCCCCAGAGGCGCCAATGAACGGTACACTTTCCCCCAAAGACAAGATGTTCACAGTCGGTGCAACTCTTGGATTCACGTGTGATCCTGGTTATACAATATCAGGGACTAACCCACTAACGTGTCAGATAGACGGAACCTTTGATGCTGTAGCACCTACATGTGGTAAGTAAAAAGTGGGTGGATGCCTTGGTGTATATAAGCTTGGCGAATAAGCAATGTTACATGGATTGATATAAGAACTATGCAATGCAATATTATTGTGTTGTCACTATTTCAAAAATAACTTATTTCTACAAAATATAATAATCAACACATTTCTGTAACCGAGGTAATAGTGTAATGGATCATTCGAGGATTTCGGTCACCTAGACATTTGAATCTTCACCACATTGAAAATTAGTGGTAAACTTAACGTGACACACAAAGCCACAAAATTTGCCAATTTGGACCAGCTACTTGAAATCAAAATTGTGTTTTATTCTCAAGTTTAAAGAATATCGCACCGTATTTTAAGGGTAAATTACAGAAGCTAACACGTGTACCGCGCCAGAGGCGCCAATGAACGGTACACTTCCCCCAAAGACAATATGATCATTGTTGGTGCAACTCTTGGATTCACGTGTGATCCAGGTTATACAATATCAGGGACTAACCCACTAACCACATACATTTAGAAGTATAAGTTGTGACCCATGCCCTCATCGCCCATAATTTGTTTTCTGGATGTGTCCAAGAAATTGGACATAGCAACGACTGTCACCCAGAGTTCACCTCTATGTTAATGAGTTGCTCACATAGGTATTGATTCTGTAAGATTCTGTAAATGCTAAACTTAGATAGCGCCTACAGAAGGTTGTTTGGCCGCATTCAAACCAAGTATGTCCCTGTTAATCCCCTCATTATTTCGCAAGGGTGTTGCCCTAAATGTCTCCTAAAGCACAGCGATATGCCTCCTAGATCACAACTCAGGACAATATAGTAGCCCGATACATTGAAAAAACAACTGTTTGCAGGCGGGCAGCACCCATTTTTTGGGGGCCGCGAGGGCATAAAAATAGCCTTATTAAAAATAAGTAGTTTTTCGCTAATTGTCATGAAGTCGCACACCGTCGCACATAATATTGAACTTGAACGCCCGTACAATACTTTTAGCTCAATCATTGCATTGACCACATACAATTATGTCATTGTGCCCTATGTTACTTTAGTAAGGTCACGTACCAATGTTAATACACAGAGTGAACAAAGTTTGTGGAGGACAAATAAAACGAACCCGCGAAATTTAACAGACTTGCATTGCATAACGTGTAAAGCAATAGACGACTGGAGACTCGTTGTCTGATCATCTATGTGTTGCATGGACCAGTTAGTGGTTACTTAGCAACTCTCGTTCCGGTTGGATCATTGCATACTCTATTCAGATTCAACAATGTTATTGATACACCTATTCAAAACTCACGCCAGACATGAGACTATTTCCATGGCTATACAAAAGTGGCATTATCGCATTACTCTAAGCTAGGATAATAGTCTCTACACTGTTAGAAAAAAGGGTGCTTCAGGGGTTCTTGGCTGTCCCGTACATGGAACCCTAAGGGTTAAAGGTTCTTTGATTTTTAAGGACCCATAACCGTTCTGTAGAGAACCTTTAGAGGTTCTAAAGACCCATTTTTGCCCATTCTTTGCCCATTTGAACCTTAAAATGGTTCTTTTTGGAACCTTTTAAGGTGCTATAAAGGGTTCCATGTACGGGACAGCCAAGAACCCCCGAAGCACCCTTTTTCTAAGAGTGTAATAGGATTTAAATAACAATCATGTTAAAGATCGGCAATATTCCTTCTGTATCTACTATTCCTATGGTTCATGCCATATTATAATGTAGTAAAGAAAGAATGCAGAATCGCATGGAAAAGTACATGTACATATAAGATTACTATGAGACTGTACATTGCTGTACATCCCCTACTAAAGGACAAATCTAAAGGTATACCTTGATGTAAATTTTTAACACATTATTTGGCTGGTTAATACTACATATTTGATATCGATGAAAAGCTTGAAACACATTTTATCAGCTACAATTACTTATTCTGTGATTAAAACTACCCTCTTTGATGAGAAATGCCATCTGCAAGTACGAAGTTTCACGTATTTCGCATGACATCGTTGTTCCCCACCTTACTGACTGGCCTTTTAAAAGGTATGCTATCCCCCAAAGTATGCCAGCCGATAGCCTTAGTCCCACTCTTCAAAGTGTTATGCATTTTATGGATAAATGTCCGGCATTTTTTCATAAATATGCCACCAAGAAATTGTATGTTTTCCCATAGCGTTACACTCAAATTACCCGGATCTGGCAATCCCGTGAAAATCAACGGCAAAATTATTACCCTTTCTCGACTATTGAGGGCAGTGCGTATAAATATAGTAATATAATAAGAATGTAATCTATGTGTAACGTGTCAGACAGACGGAACCTTTGATGCTGTAGCACCTATATACATGTGGTAAGTAAAAAGTGGGTGGATGCCTTGGTGTATGTAAGCTGGGAGAATAAGCAATGTTACACGCATTACATTCCAGTTGCCTGTAAGGTTTGAGCCCAAGTTTGACAGGTTGAACTGGCCATGACGCTAGTATTAGTAAGTTCCACCCAAGTGTTACATCCATCCAACACCATTGACCGCATGCTGGGGGACCTTGAGTGTGGCAGCGGTGGAACTAGAAACAAGCCTGAGGCGCTGCAGTATTGCCACATGACTTTCCACACGTGGTGATTTTCCGCCAGATTTAGGCTAGTTTTAAAACTAAAATCTGCTCTTTGGATAATATAATGTGATTTCTTTTCGAAATTTGAACATTTGTTTTTATAAAATATGATATAGCACTAGTTTTTATGACAAATTGAAATTAAAAGTCGGAATTTCTTATCACAAGAACATTTTCAAAAGTAGTATATAGGGCTTCTAGTTACACCAATACTAAAGAGCCTTGAGCTATGCTAGGACAGCGGTGGAAATGGTAGCACGCATGCTGGCAAGACACAGTTGGTGTAAAATAAATCAGATAAATGGTGTAGGAGGGGATGATTTATTACCCTGGATATGTCATCAAAGACGTGGTCAAGAAAGTTGGATTTTATACAGGGAACGGAACCGTAATCATGGTAATGGGATTGATGCAATGCAATATTATTGTGTTGTCACTATTTCAAAAATAAATAATTTCTACAAGAAAATTATTACCTCGGATACAGAAATGTGTTGATTATTGTGTAATGGATCATTCGAAGATTTCGGTCACCTAGACATTTTAATCTTCACCACATTGAAAGTTAGTGTGGTAAACTTAACGTGACACACAAAGCCATAACATTTGCCAATTTGGATCAGCTACTTGAAATCAAAATTGTGTTTTATTCTAAAGTTAAAAGAATATCGCACCGTATTTAAAGGGTGAATCTATCTAATAATGTACTTTATTTTTACAGGACCTAACACGTGTCCCGAGGCGCCAAGGAACGCATCCAAAAATTCAAATTCAAGTAAGAATATTATAGACAATCCATGCAGCTTTGTGTTTTATCAAGACTGTGATGTCAATGTGTAGGTAGATTACAAGCCCGTCGTTGACCTTCCGCGAGAAGAGAAGGCCTGGGGGGGGGGGGGGGGCACTCAACTTTTTTTTGGTAGGGGTGTGCTGCCCAGGGTCTCAAAAAAGGGGGCTTCGGAACTGAACTGAACTGAGAGTATTTTATGATGAAATAGGGTCTTAAGAACTGATTTTCTCGAGTGTTTACTAATCATATTTTTCAAATATGATTAGTAAAAACTCGATTTCTGAATTTGCAATAAAATGGGGGTCTTAAGAGTTGATACAGGCTGAAAAGAGGAGTCGTAAGCGCTAGTAGACGAGGGTTAATGGGGGGTTCTTCAGGGCGGCACATATCTATACCCTTTTCCTATGTCAGTGCCCTCCGGGAGAGAGGGGTCACGGGTGACCGAGTCGAGGCAAGATGAGGTTTTTCAGCTACATAAAAATATATAAATAGGAGATAATGGAAAAACTAAACAACATCAGCAGTCCGTATAACGAACATGGGATGAATGAATGCGTGCGTTGGTTCGGAGGTTTTGGGAGACATAATCGGCCGAGTGCACCCATGGCGAGTAAATGAGGAATAGCGCTACCTCTCTAGTAATTGAGAGGTAAGTCATTCTTTTGAGAGCGCCATACCGGAGTAAGCTACCACTACTAGGCTAGTAAACACCGATTAAGTTACGCTAAGGGAGTGTTCATAAATACTTTGGTGGGGGGGGGGGGGGGGGGGGGGTTGGAAAATATGAGGGTGGGGGGCAACCAAAAAAAAGGTTCTTAAAAGGGGGGGTCAGGGAAAAAAGTGCTTGTATAGGGGGGGTCCAAAAAAAAAGGTTGGTATTTTTGACAAAGCAGCATTTTGAAAAAGTTGATAAATTGAGAGGAAACCGAGGACTACTATTACATTTTAATACCAACCAATATTTATGGAACAATACAAATTGAAAAAATACACTTGGATCAATGAATGCAAAACTAAAATCAGCTTTACAAATTGTTGAATATTCAGATGAAACTTGATAGCCATAGTTCTTTACACAATGGCGAAGGGAGCAAGGTAGCAATGAGGGGGTTCCATCAAATGATCTTGTGAAGGTATCATACAGAAGCCAAGTATATACAATACAAAGAATACTATATTTATCATCGAAAAAGTGTTTGTTTATTATATCTACAATCAACGAATCTTGCAACATGTTTGTATTACACAAAATATTTATATTGAAAAGTCAATTGCAAGTTTGTTGCTTATATAGGCTTGCACATTAAAACTTCAATTGATTGACGACTATGCCCCAAGACCAAATCTAAAGACCCTATATCATTCAGGTGAACTTTCCCCAATGACAATAACCTTATAGAGCAATTCTCAAAGCGATTCATAACTGAGAAGGTTTATGTAATGTCATACCTCAAGTATATGAATGATTTGAAAAGGTTGAAGGTAATGAGACAGACTGAGAGAGAAAGAGGACGGGATGTGCGTGAAGGAAAGGAGTATGATGATTACGATTGGGAAGATGAGTTTAATAGTGGTCACCTACGCAAACTAACAATATTAGAACTAAATAAATACCTCGAACATCATCAACTTTCACTCCAAGGAAGAAAGCTAGACAAATTTAGACGGATAACTGGACATGTGTGCCAAGGTTTAAATATCGTTTTGGAGGACCAGATGGATGTAGTTGATGATTCGGAAGAAGAGGAAGAACAGGAAGAGGAGATAGTACTAGGGGAAATTGGAGATGGTGAAACAGAGAGTGAGGATGAAGAGGAAGATGGAGAGGATGATGAAGAGGATGATGAAGAGGTGGATGAAGGGGAAGATGAAGAGGATGCAGATAAAGAAGAAGAGGAGGACATACATGTACCACAGCGATCACGAGTGTCGGGCAGGATTATAAAGAAGAAGACCTACACTGATTTTGTTTGACTTTTCAATTGTGTTATATTATATATCTTTAATAAATAGTTTGATATAACCCACCTACCATAATAAAAGTGATTGTGACTATGTCTATAGGTTTATATAGAATGTTGTTATTGTTTCTGTTATATAACGTGAACAGACGGGGGGGGGGGGGGGGGGGGAGGGGCCAACAACAAAAAAGGTTCTTGAAAGGGGGGTCAAGAAAAAACCCCACCCTATTTGGGGGGGGGGGGTCCAAAAAAAAAAGATGTCCATGGCTCAATTGTTTCCAACCCCCCCCCCCCACCAAAGTATTTAAGAACACTCCCAAATCTTATACATGTCCAGACCCCAAGAGTAAGTTGTGTTTGTGATCCATTTATTATTTTTATCATTTTATGCAATATTTGTATGTTACTCTCGCACAAATGTGTTTGTAATGTAATTATAGTCCTTATTTTTGAAAGAACGGTAACAAACTTTGAACACAAAAATGACGTCATTTTCATCAGGTTCATTGCTGGTCTGGACGTGGTGTGACGTGTTGCATTATTCATATTATTTAAATCAACGCTTGACGCTTGCGACAACTTTTCTTATAGTGGGAGGATGTTAATTTATTTGGATATTTCCGCCAGTCACTATTCCGTTCTTATTCTCCAGTTTTGCTCTCAAAATTACATCGCTAGTAATTTACGTTGTGGTTAGAGCATAAGTACTAGCGAGTTAGCTTACATCGCTCGTAAGTTACGCTAGTTTGGTGCACTCGGCCGTTCAGTGATGTATGCTGAATCAAGTATTACATGATTTAACTGACTTAAATTGTTTTTAAACGACTGTGTGAAATGCTAATAAAGTTACTGGTTTGCAAATCAATCTTGATTACTTTGCATTTCACATCATTGATTACATAATGATAACAAATTATTTGAATAAGTTCATCAGGATTGTAGATTGAAATGATTAAAATGTTTTGTTGTACAAATCCAAATATCTACTCACATGCTAGACAGTTTCGTCTTCCCGTACAGAAGACATCTTCGAAACTGTCTAGCATGTGAGTAGATATTTGGATTTATACAACAAAACTCGATAACAAATTCGTTTTTACAGTGAATCGATGTAGAGGCCAAATACTAGTAAATCAAAATGTGTCTGCACAATTCATGAAATGCTGTCCATACCCCCAGTCTTATGAGCCAATCTGTGGAAGCCATTTGGATGGTACAAATGGAGTAGTTTATTATAACCAGTGTGCATGGAAGCGAGCACGATCCTTGAATCCAGAGATATGCATTCTGCGGAGGAAACGTGAGAGCCAGGACTGTCAATGTGGCGGTAAGGGAAATAATAGTTCATCGTATTATATCCGTGATCATAGTGCTTGGAGTACAAACATTTAGTGACCGTTTTGGCGAATCTTGTAATTTTGCCAAATATGATAACTGTTGTTAGTGCCAGAATCGGGCAACTCCCAATGTCTATTTTGATGGTGAAAATTACATTAACATTTTATTTTCAACATTGTCTCATAAAGTGTTTAAAGTACAAATAATTTCCTAAAATAGAATGATTTGAGGATGTTTTGGTGTGCCAGTAGTCAAGTCTCGTCAGTCCTTCCTCTTTTGTCACGCTATTATGTTTTCCGTGTATTATCAATCTACGTATCTGGCCGAATCATCTTCCAATCTGAGGTCCTATCAGGGGTATGCGACTCAACTTGCCGATCTGAAGCTACTTTAAGTTTAATTTGGCTGTATCTCATATGTTAGGTGGCGCTGTTTATGTCGTCTGCTTTAGGTATAGACTTATTGAAGTTTACACGGAATTGTTGGAATTGTTCCCAAAAAAAAATTGTGCGGTTTTGAAAGTTATGATAAAACGTACGTGCTGGGCGGTTTTTACAAGCCTGAAATATCTGATACTTCACGTTTCATTGTTTATTTTATGGAGTTGAATTCATTTTCTCACTTTACACCATACCGTCATTATTTGTGTCCTACGGACTTGATGCAAGTCTATCATACATTGCTTTCATTCCTGTGGTAATCATAAAATGGCGCTGTTGCCTTTTTTAATTTACCCCAAATTTAATAGTATCCCTGGTCCTATTGTCAGAGCTTCTTTTACAATTATATCCAACGGATACAGGCTTGCGCCAATTGTGATAACGGGACTTGATTGGTTGATGCTTTTAATTATATTCAAATATGCACGATAAATTGTCAGGTGATGTACACCTGGATGATTCGGGGAAAGTTTTGAAAGTAAACTTGCTGTTGTTGATTCAAATGATGAAATATTAAAGGGACAATTCATGCTTCTCACACGCATAGTGTTGGTGTTTAACTTTTTTTCTTTCTCTAAATGGACAAAATATACTGACCATTTTTGTGTTCTAGCACTCGATTTACTACTCCATAAGAGATTCAAGGTAAACCTAATGTTATCATTTTTCACTGATTGCAGCTTTTAAACAGAAGTCGTCACCAAGTTGTCCACGATGTCTGACAGATGAAGGTATTACATACACAATATTAAAAGATCGAGTTTGTCGGAGGAGCAATGCAAAAACAGCCAATGCACAGAAGGCACCAATCTGCAGATGCCAAGCAATGCCTCCTGTTTTTCCATCCTGCATACGAATTAGATAAATATGCTCTACATGACAGATCCATTACCAACTTATCAATATTCCATTTCCAACTTGTATCATACTGGCACTTTGCCAGAGATCCACAAATACTCGGTGTTAAACCGGAACATATCACCAAGGCTAAACTCGTACATTTCGGAATGCATGTTCCCCCAAGCATGATATGGGACCGGGAACTTACTGTTGATCAACAACAGGTGACATGGTCTATAAACAGGAACAGTGATGAATATGACACAAAAAACCACTCAATTTGTCCTATCATCTTCGTTCAATCTTCAGTATGATTCGATACGTAAATGCCTTTTTTAATTGACGCCTACCACAGTTCCTATAAACTAAGTAAATTTGTTATATTGAATTACAATGTCTAATGTCGGCACTATTTGAGAAAAGCAGATGACTATTTATCATATTATCATACTAAAATGTAGCAAATAATCGTTGTCAACATTTTATTTGGTTTGGATTAATAAATAGGCCTAAGTGAACTTTTTGTAAAACGTGATACAGTTCAAACGTAGAAAGTTTCGTTATACAATAATTTGATGACATGCGCATTTCCCTGGGTTACCGTATGAAAATGCATCTTCAACTTGAACCATAAGTGTTATCAAATTTGTAATCTGTTTAATTTCGACATCGCGATGAAAACTATTAACAAATTGGAAAGCAAGTGCTGCTGCATTTAAAGGGATGGAGGGGTTACCAGAAACACCATTGCCGAAATGATGACCTCACTTTGATCTTAGCAATGTAAATGATTAGACCTAGATCAAGTTGATAGTTGCACATAATCCGGGGCCCGCCTTGGACTGGATCTCCACGCCCTCTATGTGGTCGCCGTTTTAAAGAAATTGAGTACCCTTGCAAAATTGAGTACCCTCGACATGCGTGCCGACTGAAGCCACTTTAATAATCTTAACTCGGTAATCCTTATGAGGGCAGTATAACTACTTGCGTTAAATTCAGACGATGGCGGCCACGCGTCTCGGACGACCCAATATGGCAACGGGAGTGCACCATTTTGAAATATTTGTAACAGTCATCGTCCGGTTAACTATGAAAATAATTTAAAAAAATAGCATTTACAATGGAGTTGTCTAGCCAACTCCAACGGTTTTGGATTGAAACAAATTCTTCTAACCTATGATGAATTTTTCAAAATGATTCGCGATTACGTGTTATTCCAATACGAATTCAAAATTTAGTTTTCGCGTGGCCACCGTCGTCTGGTTATAATTACTCTTCCCCTGAAAATCATCCCGTCAGACATGCAAACTGAGTGACTTCATACCAAGACTGTTTCTGTGTTATAGTGAAATTGAACTTCACGGTAAACAGTGCGTCATTTAAAGTTCAAAAGCGGAAACTCTTCGACTCTTCAACAGACATCTTGTGATTAGTGACAATCTATATAATTTCATTGCAGTAACATCAAATTACCATGGTGATGATTGATGCAGAGTTTGATTTATTAATAATTCCGGGATTTATGGGTGATGTGTCATGCGTTTTCATATTTTAAGGGAACGGTCACATAAGAACAAAGTACCGTTATTTACTGATCACACACAGGAAATAATTAATTCATTAATATGTCGGATATTATTGTGTGATTTTTTGTATCCATACTTAATACATTTACTGTTTTTTAGTATGGCTCGTACAAGTATAGCATATCAGATACACTTCTAGATAGTTACTATAGTTAGTTTGGAATATATAGGTGGCTTTAAACTTGCATGATTGAAACCAAGACATAGTCATTATTGATACATAAAACAATGGCGTCGGCACCTGTTTCCTGGTATGCAGGACTCTTCGTTCTGGGTGTACTTATACTCTACGATATTACGTTATGTGGGGGCAATGATGATGATGATGATGATGATGATGATGATGATGATGATGACGACTATTCGTCAACGGGTTCGTCAGTGGAACAGCAAGGGCGGGAAGACTGCTCGTCAAAATGCTCATACGGTGCAATCAACGTTTTCAGATATGAAGATTGCGACAGTGTTTTAAGCAATTGCTGTATGAACTCGGTGGCATCGTCCAACCTAGTGTGTGGCTTCTTTTTCTCGTCCGATAGTAGTAGTGGTGATCGTGAGGATGATGAACCGCAATGGTCTAGGATATTCAACAATAGGTGTGAATTCGCTGCTTTTAGAAATAGAGAAAAATGGAGATATCTTAAGTTTCTATACTGTCCATATGTTGGAACACCACAAGGTAAACCCCTTGTTTGTATTTTATTTCATGCTACTTTGTATGTAACCGGTAGTTTCTTGTTATAGTTATATACAGTCCTAAAAAGTACCTTTCCAGGTATTCAACAACTTCCCCTATCCTTAAGTAGACCTACGGTTAAGCGTTGTTAATATGAGATAAAGCACGCTGCTATTAGACAGTGACTGTTATTATAACAATAATTGTCACTGTATGGGAGCAACACGCCGATCGAATTCGCAGACGCAATGTGTGTTGATTGTGAATGATTGTACACACGCTGTTTACATCGACTTTTGAAAGTATATATTATTTTAATTATATCATTTTAGTATTAAGGTTTTTGAAAATAGTTTGAATGGAATTGTTAAAAATGAATTTGCATTGTCTCTTTATGAAATGGTGATCAAATCTTTGGTCGTTGTTGAAAGGGATTAAGTCATCTTTCAGCGTAAGTGCATCACCAATCTACAACTGGCGTTCTGCGCATCTGCGTGTTTATTTCACTCGGGCGTTTCCCTCGTGAATATAAAACCACGCAGACGACGCGAAGACCTTTGTAGATTGGTGATAAACATACTCTGGAACATGATTTTAATCCCCCTGTTTCTACTCGCGAAAACTTACCACTAAGCTAGTTTATCGATCTTAGTCGATGAGCCACGACATTTGACCTTTTGTTATACCAAACAATACCGCCCCACCTGAAAAAGATTGCCTAACAATGCGTATAACCCAGCGTGACACGGTTCACAGAACATACCTGTAAGATTAATCTGCTGGCTGTTTCTACTGGGAAACTTGCCGGTACTTAACGGTATGTTCCCCAGTAGAAGCATGCTACGGTATTTGGTTTGGTTTGGGACACACATCTGTGCCAATATTCAGCCAATCCTCATGTGTAATATCTCAGACTAATGTGAAGAAATATCTTTCAAAATGTACAGATTAATAGTTTACATAGGCGCTATATCGTTTTGAGCATAATTTACTACCTGGTAAGTTACTTATTTGAGGACTGTATTTTTAAATAAAAGGTTATCCCTTTAACCAGTAGGGAACTACTACATGTAGTACTAGTTACGGTTCGGTATTTGCCTAGAACTGTCCTCAGTTTTGTGGAAAAACTACAGACCGTGTCTGTAGTAAAACTACAGAGCGTGTCAACAAGTTTTCCTACATGATGTTTTGAATGAAAAATGTAAATATTGGACATGGAC
>CM069445.1:53057098-53129135 GCA_035610835.1 Ophiura sarsii | reverse complement strand
GTGGTTCGAGACCCATTTTAATGTTAAAACCTGTTGGAAAAATGAACGCGAGTCAAGCAAAGAATGTCAGTTTTTGCACTAAAATGGTCCAGAAAAAACGTTCCTGAAGCCATCTTGTTAAGCTTAAATAATGAAACTAATATGTGCAAAGCGCGCAAAAACTGGCATTTTTAACACTTCAAAGGTCCTGTATAACGTTTTTTATGTCCCCTACATTAATATTATGGGGACATTGACCGCGTAACCCACACCCCATTTGCGCACTAACCTTCCTCCACCTCCCCTTCCTCCCCTCCTTCTTCTCCTCTTCCTCCTGCTTCTTCCTTCTCCTTCTCCTCTTCCTCTTCTTCTCCTCTTCCTCCTTCTTCTCCTCTTCCTCCTTCTTCTCCTCTTCCTCTTCTCTTCCTCTCCTCTTCCTCTCCTCTTCCTCTCCTCTTCCTCTCCTCTTCCTCTCCTCTTCCTCTCCTCTTCCTCTCCTCTTCCACTCCTCTTCCTCTCCTCTTCCTCTCCTCTTCCTCTCCTCTTCCTCTCCTCTTCCTCTCCTCTTCCTCTCCTCTTCCTCTCCTCTTCCTCTCCTCTTCCTCACCTCTTCCTCTCCTCTTCCTCTCCTCTCCCTCTCCTCTTCCTCTCCTCTTCCTCTCCTCTTCCTCTCCTCTTCCTCTCCTCTTCCTCTCCTCTTCCTCTCCTCTTCCTCTCCTCTTCCTCTCCTCTTCCTCTTCCTCCTTCTCCTCTTCCTCCTTCTTCTCCTCTTCCTCCTTCTTCTCCTCTTCCTCCTTCTTCTCCTCTTCCTCCTTCTTCTCCTCTTCCTCCTTCTTCTCCTCTTCCTCCTTCTTCTCCTCTTCCTCCTTCTCCTCTTCCTCCTTCTTCTCCTCTTCCTCCTTCTTCTCCTCTTTCTCCTTCTTCTCCTCTTCCTCCTTCTTCTCCTTCTTCCTCCTTCTTCTCCTCTTCCTCCTTCTTCTTCTCTTCCTCCTTCTTCTCCTCTTCCTCCTTCTTCTCCTCTTCCTCCTTCTTCTCCTCTTCCTCCTTCTTCTCCTCTTCCTCCTTCTTCTCCTCTTCCTCCTTCTTCTTCCTCCTTCTTCTTCCTCCTTCTTCTCCTCTTCCTCTCCTCTTCCTCTCCTCTTCCTCTCCTCTTCCTCTCCTCTTCCTCTCCTCTTCCTCTCCTCTTCCTCTCCTCTTCCTCTCCTCTTCCTCTCCTCTTCCTCTCCTCTTCCTCTCCTCTTCCTCACCTCTTCCTCTCCTCTTCCTCTCCTCTTCCTCTCCTCTTCCTCTCCTCTTCCTCTCCTCTTCCTCTCCTCTTCCTCTCCTCTTCCTCTCCTCTTCCTCTCCTCTTCCTCTCCTCTTCCTCTCCTCTTCCTCTCCTCTTCCTCTCCTCTTCCTCTCCTCTTCCTCTCCTCTTCCTCTCCTCTTCTTCTCCTCTTCCTCCTTCTTTTTTAATCAATGTCAATGGGGGGGGGGGGCTGGATACGCCACTGATTGACACCACCCCAATGTGGTAATGTCGATGCTACGACGTGATACCAAATTTCTAATGAGAACGCGATTTGTATGTTGACTTGGACCTAGTACGAGTCCCCATTGCGACAATTTTCTCAGGTGGCGTATCTAGGGTCTTCAAATGTTTTTATTTATTATATTATTATCATTAGTTTTTTAGTTCGTTTTCGTTTCTTTTTTTACCTCTTTTTTTTGAGGGGGGGGGGGGGGGGGGGGGAGCATGAGTGGGGACCGGTCTGTGAACAAGGGGCATCCTTATCCGACTATCTTTGATTAATATTTACATATTCTATCTATCATGAGAGGTGGGGGGGGGGGGTGGTCAAGCCTTCTGATAGTTACGCACCTGCATTTTCTATAGTGGGAACACGGCCTTAGATTAGACCTCTGTTCATTTTCAGACACACAGCGTCCCACAATCAACGGGATACCGGAAGACATCATTGCCAGTACAGAAAAAGGGCAAAGCACTCGAGTAGTTGAGTGGATAGAACCGACTGCGTATGATAATTCCAATCAAGTCCCCAGCCTAACTTCGAACTACCAGCCTGGCTACCCATTTCCAATTGGAAATACCACGGTTATATATACAGCCGAGGACTCTTCTGGGAATGCGCTCTACGACTCCTTTACCGTCACTGTAAAAGGTAACCATTTAAAAAAAAGAAGGGCAACAAGTAGCGTAATCCAAATATGGGAAGAGGGCAATTTTCAGCCTTCGACATTTAGCTGACATTGCAGTTCGTCGGTGGAGTTGGTGCTATCGGCATAGATCGATGACGTAACTGTTGATGCAATAATGTGCCCTAACCTATACTGGGATCCATAACCCATGCGTTTGGCATGTTAGTATAGTGCCAAACACAAAATTGGCTGGACAGGATTTGATTAGTCGACAGGATTTATCAGTGTTTAGAAAATACCTCACTTTTATTGTCACACCAGATTAAGAGTTCGATAAAAGTTGATAAAGATACTTGTTACTTTATCAAATTGTATATCGAAAATGTATCATTATCAATTGCTAGGAAAAGTAACTGTGTCTATACTCATCATGAATATCAAAAGTGTTTACTAATTTAATATTGCAACGCCCTCTTTTTTCTCAAATTTGTCAGACCGTCAAATTGATCACGCCAAATTAGTAGTTTCACCCACCTTTTAATTCTTTGTTCCCTTCTGTAATCTTTTCCACAAGGTCTCTGGAAATTTGAAGATGGGAACTAATCAAAACTTGGATGACCCCGAACAAAACACCACAGAATGACCTTAGGTTATATTCCCTCTACTACTGCAATTCTTTTTTTCCAGGTTTCATAAGATCATGTGGGAGGGTTTTAATCAGATGGAGTGTTTTAACTATGTAAACATTGTGAATTATGAAGGAATCGGTTAAAATATATAATGCTTTATAATCAAATTAGTTTCGTATAAGCCTGTGTGGTAATTGAGATTGAATCAAGACTATTCTTTTCTCATGTCCGAAGGCTGACAGAAAAATAAACAAACAAAGTACGAAATATTACATTGAATAGCGATGCGGCTTAAGTGCGATGCCGCTGCGATAGATGGAGAGAGACCTATCCCTTTCTTTTTATTGATAGCAGAACATAACTTATTGTATTATCAAATTGACTAATTCGTCTTTTCACGTTTAATACTTTATACATGTAGACAAGGAGAAGCCCCAACTTCACGGCAGTTTGATGGATATCTTTCAAGAGGCACCACTAGGTGCGACTGGAAGAGTGATTTATTGGCCAGAGCCTATAATAACAGACAATTCTGGTTCCGTGATTACCGTATCCAGTCATCAACCAGGACAAACCTTCCCTATTGGGTATACCAAAGTGACCTATAACGCAACGGATCCTTCGGCTAATGTGAACATATTTACGTTTAATGTTTTCGTTACAGGTAACTGTGTAATACCAAGTAAGGCAATGTCGTCTTAGCTGTCCCGGAAACGGAATAAACGCATATATCTTCAGCTTAGTCTGTATGTGTGTATCTATTACCGGACAGAGAACACGATATTGCCCGAAATAACGTACATGTATTCAATTTGCAGGGGGTGTCACACAATTCATAACATTGAAACGTGCTCATCGGTATTCCTTCTGGATACAAAATATAATTGAGCATCAAATACCCTGCTAAATATAGAACTATAATTATGTGTCTATGGCCGAATTAACCTAACACTCAACCACCCTTTTTCACGCAACCAAGGCGGGATTCGAACCAGGGACCTCCGGCACACGGGCACAAATGTTGCAACACGCCATGAACACTAGTGTATATTGCGCCAAGTACATAGCTTCGTTTCAAAATTTCATCGAGAACCTTCCACGCAGGCGTGGTATTTCGTAGTATTTGGTAGGGTTATGATTTCAAAACAAACCCGTCCCTCAGTTGAAAAAGTGACCTTTCACTGAAATGGTACTGGCCATGGAAAAAGCTTATGAATCGAATATCATAGTACCCGAATAAGAATATCTTAAAAATGTAGAAATATACTAGTACTAGGCGGTCACCCGGGATTTGGCGGTTCGTGGGTTTAGCGGCTTGTGGATTTACCGGTTTGTGGGAGACATGGAGTTCATTTACCCAATTATGACTTCTGAATTCATAGGGACGGGAAAGATTCTGGCCCAGGTCGAGTTGGTTACTTAATATGGTTGTATATTGTTTGAAAATTAATCAATGAATCAATTTTATTCATATAAAAAGTTTGAGCACCGTACGACACTTCTAACAAAAAAGACCCATGTGGGGCCCCCTGGGTCCCGGGGCCCCAAACAAACATTTTCAAAAATTTAGTTGGCCCAAGCCACACCCGCCCACCGAGTTTGAGCACCGTACGACACTTCTAACAAAAAAGACCCCTGTGGGGCCCCCTGGGGCCCGGGGCCCCAAACAAACATTTTCAAAAATTTAGTTGGCCCAAGCCACACCCGCCCACCGAGTTTGAGCACCGTACGACACTTCTAACAAAAAAGACCCATGTGGGGCCCCCTGGGGCCCGGGGCCCCAAACAAACATTTTCAAAAATTTAGTTGGCCCAAGCCACACCCGCCCACCGAGTTTGAGCACCGTACGACACTTCTAACAAAAAAGACCCCTGTGGGGCCCCCTGGGGCCCGGGCCCCAAACAAACATTTTCAAAAATTTAGTTGGCCCAAGCCACACCCGCCCACCGAGTTTGAGCACCGTACGACACTTCTAACAAAAAAGACCCATGTGGGGCCCCCTGGGGCCCGGGGCCCCAAACAAACATTTTCAAAAATTTAGTTGGCCCAAGCCACACCCGCCCACCGAGTTTGAGCACCGTACGACTCTTCTAAACAAAAAAGACCCCTGTGGGGCCCCCTGGGGCCCGGGGTCCCAAACAAACATTTTCAAAAATGTAGTTGGCCCAAGCCACACCCGCCCACCGAGTTTGAGCACCGTACGACTCTTCTAACAAAAAAGACCCCTGTGGGGCCCCCTGGGGCCCGGGGCCCCAAACAAACATTTTCAAAAATTTAGTTGGCCCAATCCACACCCGCCCACCGAGTTTAAGCACCATACGACTCTTCTAACAAAAAAAGACCCCTGTGGGGCCCCTGGGGCCCGGGGCCCCAAACAAAACTAAACTTGCTCTTGCGGGGACCGAGCCGCACCCACCCACCGAGTTTGAACGCCGCCCGACCCCGGGAAGGCCACAAAAAAGCGCGCACAGACAAACAAACAAACAAACAGACAAACAGACAGAGAGTAGCGTATTATAATATAGATGTACAAAAAATCGTAAATCTTTGATCATTGAATGACGATTCACCGAGTAAAGAAGGAAACCATATACTTCAAGTAGGCCTATATTGAATTTACTTAGCGCTTATGGACTCGGCGTCCAATATGCATTGTTATTCAATTTGCAACGAAATGTTTATAGACTCGGAATATTTCTTCTAATCATGCTAATCGGAACACAAACATAAAAACTTGAATAAAATTGAGAATAATTATCATATTGTATTTCTCCAGAAAGCGAAATGCCCGATATGATCTCCCCTACAGTAACATGTCCAGAAAACGAGTACGCCTCGGTAGAAGATGAAGAACAGTCTGCTATTGTGAGGTATCCGGATGCAACAGCAACGGATAATAGAGAAGGGGACGTCGGCATCATTTACAGTAGCGAATCAGGTTCAGCGTTCAGTGTTGGCACATCCATAGTTATAGTGACAGCAAAGGATAAAGCAGGAAACACTGGGCAATGCACATTCACAGTTACAGTGTCAGGTAACATACAATGTTAATTTAAGCATGCCTTAGACAGCTTGTCTGGCGAATACAACATATGCCTTTTGTGGCAACCTATTGTTTCGGATAAGTTTTTCGGGTGGGTGGGGGTGCAAAGAGCATTCTAATTTAATTTAATCCTTTATCGACCATCGCCAAATGCGGTTAATGGCTCCTGTGTAGCCTCTGTGCCAAGATACAGTCACCTGATTATGTGACACCAGCCAATCACACGCTCTCTATTCCTTCGCGGTGTTTTCAGTTTGCCCGATGGTCGTCACATTGTTTGCTGGGATCCTCCCGCTCACACTCTGTGCTTACTTTTGGAGATGGGGTGGAGGGGGCGGGGGGTGGTCGTCAGGTGTGCCGTTCGAGCACCTGGTGCGGTTTGGGTTGGGGGAAATGGGAGGTAACCCTCATGTGGTATGTTGGTGGTTGGTCCCGTATGGATCTTCGTCTTCGCGTACCCCTGCCTATTCAGGTTGGAAAGTGGTACGTGAAGTGGGGGTGACTATTTGATTCCTTTTTGATGGCGGGGCTTATGCGAAATGTTCTCGCCCGGCTCCCTCCGGCATCTCATTTCTGTCTTGTCAACGTTATGTTCATGTCCAATGTTCGTTGCTTTGACATGTCACGTCCTGTATACCCTGTTCAATTTTAGTACATTATATGAATTGATGTATAAATTAATGTTCTAAAAGTAGTGGGGAAATTTGATGAGTTCTCCCATCGCCGTCGTAGCCGTTGTGTACATGTTGGAAATACGAGACTTACGTGAATTCATCCAACAGTCCGAAGAGAGAAGGCCTAAATAATACTAATCTAATTCGCATCAATCTGATCATCTCAATAAAATATAGGACGTTCCACCCAGTCATTACCAACGATATGACTCCCTAGCATAAATTGATGTGATGAGTGGAGTGATGCTGTGGGCTCATCAGGGATAAGAGATTTAATTTTTCAAAGCTCATGAGTAGGCGAAATTGTCAGGTCCCTGGGTAATTTTAAGACCTGAGCCCTACTTCATGAATCTTCGAACTAAAGAATAATCCTTACCAAGATGATCGAATTTTCTTGAGAAACGCCAAAGACTAGTTTTTGTTAAGTCCATTAGAATGTTCTAAACACAGAACTTGATCTGTTAATACATGTACATGATGAATCTTATACGAATATTTAAAAAAAACACCATCAAAAGGTGTTATTTTGTATTTATTATCTAAATAAATCAATGATCTTTCAGTAATAGACACTACCCCACCTGAGTTAAGATGTCCTGCCGATCAATCTGTAACCGCAGTACATCCAGAACGGCTTACAGCCGTGACATATCCCACAACAACCTCAACAGACAATAGTGGTGATAGTGTAACGGTCACGTACAGTCCAGAATCGGGATCGGAATTTGATTTAGGTGCAACTGTGGTTATAGTAACCGGAACAGATGTATCTGGAAATGTTGGACAATGCACATTTACAGTCACCGTTAAAGGTAAATACCGTATGATACCGTAGGAATAACTGAGATACGGTTCGGCTGTTGCCACCTGCGCTATTTCATTTCATGTGGACGCAGAAAAGACATATCTTTTGATATTTTCAACCACCCTCTCTCTGTAAATCATCAATCAATATAAATCCTTGAGCACAGACCTGAAGAGATATTATGATTACAAACAAAATCGAGACTATTGTTGTTGTCGAAGCTGTAGTGTAATAACTAATAGATCTTTCGAAGAATATTTGGTATTTTTTTTGTATATAAAGAGCAAATGTGAACAATAGGCCAACAGACATTAACAAAGTTAATGAACTGAGTAATTACAAATCAAACGGGTAACTCTCAACAGAGAGCTCTGATGGGCCAATCAATTGGTTCACTGCAACTCAGAAAATAATCAAAAATATCCTCTCGTAGATAGACGTTAAAAGGTAAGTTTGGTAGCTCTTACATGACATTGATAACAAAAACACGGTAAAACACTTTCAAAGTTCGTCATTGTTACTTGCTGCTAACTCTTCTAAATAAAGATATTTTTTAAACGTCACTGTTTAAGCATTTAAAATCATAGTTTTTGTTTTACAGAGGCAAACACGTGTACGGCACTAGTGAGGCCCGTGAACGGTGCGCTTTCCTCACAAGACAATATATTCACTGTCGGTGCAACTCTAGGATTCACATGTGATCAAGGATATACAATATCAGGGAATAACCCACTAACGTGTCAGACAGACGGAACCTTTGATGCTGTAGCACCTACATGTGGTAAGGGATGTTGTTTTGTATCTCGTGGATAAATAGAGAGGGTACCAAATTTATGAAGGCTGGGAAGATTAAGTAATGTTATACGGACTGACGAAAGAACTTAGTGATGCAATTTTTTTAGTTGTCGCTGTTTTGTTTCAAAATGATGTAGTGTAAGGGATTTCCGGAGGATTTTTGTCACCTAGACGTTTAAATCTCTACCACATTGAAAGTTAGTGTGGTAAACGTAACGTGACACACAAAGCCATACAGTTTGCCAATTTTGACAAGTTACTTGAAATCAATTTGTGTTTCAAGTTTCATACTAAAGTTTAAAGAATATCGCACCGTATATAAAAGGTGAATTTATCCAAAAATTTACTTTATTTTTGCAGAACCTAACACGTGTACCGCGCCAGAGGCGCCAATGAACGGTGCACTTTCCCCCAAAGACAAGATGTTCACTGTCGGTGCAACACTTGAATTCACATGTGATCCAGGTTATACAATATTAGGGACTAACCCACTAACGTGTCAAATAGACGGAACCTTTGATGCTGTAGCACCTATATGTGGTAAGTGACTTTGTTTTGTTTCTCGTAGATAAATATAATGGGTACAGAATGTATTTAAAGGCTGGGAAGAATAAGTGATGTTGCACGGACTGACAAAAGAACTTTGGAATGCCATATTTGTCGTCACTATTTCAAAAATAAATAAGTTATACAATAATATAATAATCAACACATTTCTGTAATCGAGGCTGTAGTGTAATGGATCTTTCGAGGATTTTGGTCACCAAGACATTTACATTTTACACTGAAGTTTATGTGGTAACTTTAACATGACACATAAATCCATTTATTTTGACAATTCTTACCCGTTGCTAAATTTTGCCATTCCGTGAAATAGACATTTAAAACGTCATTGTTTTGAATTCATCCAACCATTTGATTTATTTTTACAGACCCTAACATGTGTACTACTCTATCTGCGCCCAGGAACGGTGCACTTTCCTCACAAGACAAGATGTTCGTAGTCGGTGCAACTCTTGGATTCACATGTGATCCAAGTTATACAATATCAGGGACTAACCCACTAACGTGTCAGACAGACGGAACCTTTGATGCTGTAGCACCTACATGTGGTAAGGGATGTTGTTTTGTATCTCGTGGATAAATAGAGTGGGTACAAAATGTATATGAAGGCTGGGAAGATTAAGTAATGTTATACGGACTGACAAAAGAACTAAGCAATGCACATTTTTTAATCGTCGCTGTTTTGTTTCAAAATGACATGAATTATACTAGAGAATAATGATCAACACATTTCGGTACCCGAGGATGTAGTGTAAGGGATTTTCCGAGGATTTTGGTCACCTAGACGTTTAAATCTCTACCACATTGAAAGTTAGTGTGGTAAACGTAACGTGACACACAAAGCCATACAGTTTGCCAATTTTGACAAGTTACTTGAAATCAAATTGTGTTTCAAGTTTCATACTAAAGTTTAAAGAATATCGCACCGTATATAAAAGGCGAATTTATCCAATAATTTACTTTATTTTTACAGAACCTAACACTTGTACCGCGCCAGAGGCGCCAATGAACGGTGCACTTTCCCCCAAAGACAAGATGTTCACTGTCGGTGCAACACTTGAATTCACATGTGATCCAGGTTATACAATATCAGGGACTAACCCACTAACGTGTCAGACAGACGGAACCTTTGATGCTGTAGCACCTATATGTGGTAAGTGACTTTGTTTTGTTTCTCGTGGATAAATATAATGGGTACAAATTGTATATAAAGGCTGGGAAGAATAAGTGATGTTGCACGGACTGATAAAACAAACTTTGGAATGCCATATTTGTCGTCACTATTTCAAAAATAAATAAGTTATACAAAAATATAATAATCAACACATTTCTGTAATCGAGGCTGTAGTGTAATGGATCTTTCGAGGATTTCGGTCACCAAGACATTTACATTTTACACTGAAGTTTATGTGGTAACTTTAACATGACACATAAATCCATTTATTTTGACAATTCTTACCCGTTGCTAAATTTTGCCATTCCGTGAAATAGACATTTAAAACGTCATTGTTTTGAATTCATCCAACAATTTGATTTATTTTTACAGACCCTAACATGTGTACTACTCTATCTGCGCCCATGAACGGTGCACTTTCCTCACAAGACAAGATGTTCGCAGTCGGTGCAACTCTTGGATTCACATGTAATCCAAGTTATACAATATCAGGGACTAACCCACTAACGTGTCAGACAGACGGAACCTTTGATGCTGTAGCACCTACATGTGGTAAGGGATGTTGTTTTGTATCTCGTGGATAAATAGAGAGGGTACCAAATTTATGAAGGCTGGGAAGATTAAGTAATGTTATACGGACTGACGAAAGAACTTAGTGATGCAATTTTTTTAGTTGTCGCTGTTTTGTTTCAAAATGATGTAGTGTAAGGGATTTCCGGAGGATTTTTGTCACCTAGACGTTTAAATCTCTACCACATTGAAAGTTAGTGTGGTAAACGTAACGTGACACACAAAGCCATACAGTTTGCCAATTTTGACAAGTTACTTGAAATCAATTTGTGTTTCAAGTTTCATACTAAAGTTTAAAGAATATCGCACCGTATATAAAAGGTGAATTTATCCAAAAATTTACTTTATTTTTGCAGAACCTAACACGTGTACCGCGCCAGAGGCGCCAATGAACGGTGCACTTTCCCCCAAAGACAAGATGTTCACTGTCGGTGCAACACTTGAATTCACATGTGATCCAGGTTATACAATATTAGGGACTAACCCACTAACGTGTCAAATAGACGGAACCTTTGATGCTGTAGCACCTATATGTGGTAAGTGACTTTGTTTTGTTTCTCGTAGATAAATATAATGGGTACAGAATGTATTTAAAGGCTGGGAAGAATAAGTGATGTTGCACGGACTGACAAAAGAACTTTGGAATGCCATATTTGTCGTCACTATTTCAAAAATAAATAAGTTATACAATACTATAATAATCAACACATTTCTGTATTCGAGGCTGTAGTGAAATGGTTCTTTCGAGGATTTCGGTCACCAAGACATTTAAATTTTACATTGAAGTTTATGTGGTAACTTTAACATGACACATAAATCCATTTATTTTGACAATTCTTACCCGTTGCTACAATTTGCCATTCCGTGAAATAGACATTTAAAACGTCATTGTTTTGAATTCATCCAACCATTTGATTTATTTTTACAGACCCTAACATGTGTACTACTCTATCTGCGCCCAGGAACGGTGCACTTTCCTCACAAGACAAGATGTTCGCAGTCGGTGCAACTCTTGTATTCACATGTGATCCAAGTTATACAATATCAGGGACTAACCCACTAACGTGTCAGACAGACGGAACCTTTGATGCTGTAGCACCTACATGTGGTAAGGGATGTTGTTTTGTATCTCGTGGATAAATAGAGTGGGTACAAAATGTATATGAAGGCTGGGAAGATTAAGTAATGTTATACGGACTGACGAAAGAACTAAGCAATGCACATTTTTTAATCGTCGCTGTTTTGTTTCAAAATGACATGAATTATACTAGAGAATAATGATCAACACATTTCGGTACCCGAAGATGTAGTGTAAGGGATTTCCCGAGGATTTGGGTTACCTAGACGTTTAAATCTCTACCACATTGAAAGTTAGTGTGGTAAACGTAACGTGACACACAAAGCCATACAGTTTGCCAATTTTGACAAGTTACTTGAAATCAAATTGTGTTTCAAGTTTCATACTAAAGTTTAAAGAATATCGCACCGTATCAAAGGCGAATTTATCCAATAATTTACTTTATTTTTACAGAACCTAACACTTGTACCGCGCCAGAGGCGCCAATGAACGGTGCACTTTCCCCCAAAGACAAGATATTCACTGTCGGTGCAACACTTGAATTCACATGTGATCCAGGTTATACAATATCAGGGACTAACCCACTAACGTGTCAGACAGACGGAACCTTTGATGCTGTAGCACCTATATGTGGTAAGTGACTTTGTTTTGTTTCTCGTGGATACATATAATGGGTACAAATTGTATATAAAGGCTGGGAAGAATAAGTGATGTTGCACGGACTGATAAAACAAACTTTGGAATGCCATTTTGTCGTCACTATTTCAAAAATAAATAAGTTATACAATAATATAATAATCAACACATTTCTGTAATCGAGGCTGTAGTGTAATGGATCTTTCGAGGATTTCGGTCACCAAGACATTTACATTTTACACTGAAGTTTATGTGGTAACTTTAACATGACACATAAATCCATTTATTTTGACAATTCTTACCCGTTGCTAAATTTTGCCATTCCGTGAAATAGACATTTAAAACGTCATTGTTTTGAATTCATCCAACCATTTGATTTATTTTTACAGACCCTAACATGTGTACTACTCTATCTGCGCCCAGGAACGGTGCACTTTCCTCACAAGACAAGATGTTCGTAGTCGGTGCAACTCTTGGATTCACATGTGATCCAAGTTATACAATATCAGGGACTAACCCACTAACGTGTCAGACAGACGGAACCTTTGATGCTGTAGCACCTACATGTGGTAAGGGATGTTGTTTTGTATCTCGTGGATAAATAGAGTGGGTACAAAATGTATATGAAGGCTGGGAAGATTAAGTAGTATCTCGTGGATAAATAGAGTGGGTACAAAATGTATATGAAGGCTGGGAAGATAAGTAATGTTATACGGACTGACAAAAGAACTAAGCAATGCACATTTTTTAATCGTCGCTGTTTTGTTTCAAAATGACATGAATTATACTAGAGAATAATGATCAACACATTTCGGTACCCGAGGATGTAGTGTAAGGGATTTTCCGAGGATTTTGGTCACCTAGACGTTTAAATCTCTACCACATTGAAAGTTAGTGTGGTAAACGTAACGTGACACACAAAGCCATACAGTTTGCCAATTTTGACAAGTTACTTGAAATCAAATTGTGTTTCAAGTTTCATACTAAAGTTTAAAGAATATCGCACCGTATATAAAAGGCGAATTTATCCAATAATTTACTTTATTTTTACAGAACCTAACACTTGTACCGCGCCAGAGGCGCCAATGAACGGTGCACTTTCCCCCAAAGACAAGATGTTCACTGTCGGTGCAACACTTGAATTCACATGTGATCCAGGTTATACAATATCAGGGACTAACCCACTAACGTGTCAGACAGACGGAACCTTTGATGCTGTAGCACCTATATGTGGTAAGTGACTTTGTTTTGTTTCTCGTGGATACATATAATGGGTACAAATTGTATATAAAGGCTGGGAAGAATAAGTGATGTTGCACGGACTGATAAAACAAACTTTGGAATGCTATATTTGTCGTCACTATTTCAAAAATAAATAAGTTATACAATAATATAATAATCAACACATTTCTGTAATCGAGGCTGTAGTGTAATGGATCTTTCGAGGATTTCGGTCACCAAGACATTTACATTTTACACTGAAGTTTATGTGGTAACTTTAACATGACACATAAATCCATTTATTTTGACAATTCTTACCCGTTGCTAAATTTTGCCATTCCGTGAAATAGACATTTAAAACGTCATTGTTTTGAATTCATCCAACCATTTGATTTATTTTTACAGACCCTAACATGTGTACTACTCTATCTGCGCCCAGGAACGGTGCACTTTCCTCACAAGACAAGATGTTCGTAGTCGGTGCAACTCTTGGATTCACATGTGATCCAAGTTATACAATATCAGGGACTAACCCACTAACGTGTCAGACAGACGGAACCTTTGATGCTGTAGCACCTACATGTGGTAAGGGATGTTGTTTTGTATCTCGTGGATAAATAGAGTGGGTACAAAATGTATATGAAGGCTGGGAAGATTAAGTAATGTTATACGGACTGACAAAAGAACTAAGCAATGCACATTTTTTAATCGTCGCTGTTTTGTTTCAAAATGACATGAATTATACTAGAGAATAATGATCAACACATTTCGGTACCCGAGGATGTAGTGTAAGGGATTTTCCGAGGATTTTGGTCACCTAGACGTTTAAATCTCTACCACATTGAAAGTTAGTGTGGTAAACGTAACGTGACACACAAAGCCATACAGTTTGCCAATTTTGACAAGTTACTTGAAATCAAATTGTGTTTCAAGTTTCATACTAAAGTTTAAAGAATATCGCACCGTATATAAAAGGCGAATTTATCCAATAATTTACTTTATTTTTACAGAACCTAACACTTGTACCGCGCCAGAGGCGCCAATGAACGGTGCACTTTCCCCCAAAGACAAGATGTTCACTGTCGGTGCAACACTTGAATTCACATGTGATCCAGGTTATACAATATCAGGGACTAACCCACTAACGTGTCAGACAGACGGAACCTTTGATGCTGTAGCACCTATATGTGGTAAGTGACTTTGTTTTGTTTCTCGTGGATAAATATAATGGGTACAAATTGTATATAAAGGCTGGGAAGAATAAGTGATGTTGCACGGACTGATAAAACAAACTTTGGAATGCCATATTTGTCGTCACTATTTCAAAAATAAATAAGTTATACAAAAATATAATAATCAACACATTTCTGTAATCGAGGCTGTAGTGTAATGGATCTTTCGAGGATTTCGGTCACCAAGACATTTACATTTTACACTGAAGTTTATGTGGTAACTTTAACATGACACATAAATCCATTTATTTTGACAATTCTTACCCGTTGCTAAATTTTGCCATTCCGTGAAATAGACATTTAAAACGTCATTGTTTTGAATTCATCCAACAATTTGATTTATTTTTACAGACCCTAACATGTGTACTACTCTATCTGCGCCCATGAACGGTGCACTTTCCTCACAAGACAAGATGTTCGCAGTCGGTGCAACTCTTGGATTCACATGTAATCCAAGTTATACAATATCAGGGACTAACCCACTAACGTGTCAGACAGACGGAACCTTTGATGCTGTAGCACCTACATGTGGTAAGGGATGTTGTTTTGTATCTCGTGGATAAATAGAGAGGGTACCAAATTTATGAAGGCTGGGAAGATTAAGTAATGTTATACGGACTGACGAAAGAACTTAGTGATGCAATTTTTTTAGTTGTCGCTGTTTTGTTTCAAAATGATGTAGTGTAAGGGATTTCCGGAGGATTTTTGTCACCTAGACGTTTAAATCTCTACCACATTGAAAGTTAGTGTGGTAAACGTAACGTGACACACAAAGCCATACAGTTTGCCAATTTTGACAAGTTACTTGAAATCAATTTGTGTTTCAAGTTTCATACTAAAGTTTAAAGAATATCGCACCGTATATAAAAGGTGAATTTATCCAAAAATTTACTTTATTTTTGCAGAACCTAACACGTGTACCGCGCCAGAGGCGCCAATGAACGGTGCACTTTCCCCCAAAGACAAGATGTTCACTGTCGGTGCAACACTTGAATTCACATGTGATCCAGGTTATACAATATTAGGGACTAACCCACTAACGTGTCAAATAGACGGAACCTTTGATGCTGTAGCACCTATATGTGGTAAGTGACTTTGTTTTGTTTCTCGTGGATACATATAATGGGTACAAATTGTATATAAAGGCTGGGAAGAATAAGTGATGTTGCACGGACTGATAAAACAAACTTTGGAATGCTATATTTGTCGTCACTATTTCAAAAATAAATAAGTTATACAATAATATAATAATCAACACATTTCTGTAATCGAGGCTGTAGTGTAATGGATCTTTCGAGGATTTCGGTCACCAAGACATTTACATTTTACACTGAAGTTTATGTGGTAACTTTAACATGACACATAAATCCATTTATTTTGACAATTCTTACCCGTTGCTAAATTTTGCCATTCCGTGAAATAGACATTTAAAACGTCATTGTTTTGAATTCATCCAACCATTTGATTTATTTTTACAGACCCTAACATGTGTACTACTCTATCTGCGCCCAGGAACGGTGCACTTTCCTCACAAGACAAGATGTTCGTAGTCGGTGCAACTCTTGGATTCACATGTGATCCAAGTTATACAATATCAGGGACTAACCCACTAACGTGTCAGACAGACGGAACCTTTGATGCTGTAGCACCTACATGTGGTAAGGGATGTTGTTTTGTATCTCGTGGATAAATAGAGTGGGTACAAAATGTATATGAAGGCTGGGAAGATTAAGTAATGTTATACGGACTGACAAAAGAACTAAGCAATGCACGTTTTTTAATCGTCGCTGTTTTGTTTCAAAATGACATGAATTATACTAGAGAATAATGATCAACACATTTCGGTACCCGAGGATGTAGTGTAAGGGATTTTCCGAGGATTTTGGTCACCTAGACGTTTAAATCTCTACCACATTGAAAGTTAGTGTGGTAAACGTAACGTGACACACAAAGCCATACAGTTTGCCAATTTTGACAAGTTACTTGAAATCAAATTGTGTTTCAAGTTTCATACTAAAGTTTAAAGAATATCGCACCGTATATAAAAGGCGAATTTATCCAATAATTTACTTTATTTTTACAGAACCTAACACTTGTACCGCGCCAGAGGCGCCAATGAACGGTGCACTTTCCCCCAAAGACAAGATGTTCACTGTCGGTGCAACACTTGAATTCACATGTGATCCAGGTTATACAATATCAGGGACTAACCCACTAACGTGTCAGACAGACGGAACCTTTGATGCTGTAGCACCTATATGTGGTAAGTGACTTTGTTTTGTTTCTCGTGGATAAATATAATGGGTACAAATTGTATATAAAGGCTGGGAAGAATAAGTGATGTTGCACGGACTGATAAAACAAACTTTGGAATGCCATATTTGTCGTCACTATTTCAAAAATAAATAAGTTATACAAAAATATAATAATCAACACATTTCTGTAATCGAGGCTGTAGTGTAATGGATCTTTCGAGGATTTCGGTCACCAAGACATTTACATTTTACACTGAAGTTTATGTGGTAACTTTAACATGACACATAAATCCATTTATTTTGACAATTCTTACCCGTTGCTAAATTTTGCCATTCCGTGAAATAGACATTTAAAACGTCATTGTTTTGAATTCATCCAACAATTTGATTTATTTTTACAGACCCTAACATGTGTACTACTCTATCTGCGCCCATGAACGGTGCACTTTCCTCACAAGACAAGATGTTCGCAGTCGGTGCAACTCTTGGATTCACATGTAATCCAAGTTATACAATATCAGGGACTAACCCACTAACGTGTCAGACAGACGAAACCTTTGATGCTGTAGCACCTACATGTGGTAAGGGATGTTGTTTTGTATCTCGTGGATAAATAGAGAGGGTACCAAATTTATGAAGGCTGGGAAGATTAAGTAATGTTATACGGACTGACGAAAGAACTTAGTGATGCAATTTTTTTAGTTGTCGCTGTTTTGTTTCAAAATGATGTAGTGTAAGAGATTTCCGGAGGATTTTTGTCACCTAGACGTTTAAATCTCTACCACATTGAAAGTTAGTGTGGTAAACGTAACGTGACACACAAAGCCATACAGTTTGCCAATTTTGACAAGTTACTTGAAATCAATTTGTGTTTCAAGTTTCATACTAAAGTTTAAAGAATATCGCACCGTATATAAAAGGTGAATTTATCCAAAAATTTACTTTATTTTTGCAGAACCTAACACGTGTACCGCGCCAGAGGCGCCAATGAACGGTGCACTTTCCCCCAAAGACAAGATGTTCACTGTCGGTGCAACACTTGAATTCACATGTGATCCAGGTTATACAATATTAGGGACTAACCCACTAACGTGTCAAATAGACGGAACCTTTGATGCTGTAGCACCTATATGTGGTAAGTGACTTTGTTTTGTTTCTCGTAGATAAATATAATGGGTACAGAATGTATTTAAAGGCTGGGAAGAATAAGTGATGTTGCACGGACTGACAAAAGAACTTTGGAATGCCATATTTGTCGTCACTATTTCAAAAATAAATAAGTTATACAATACTATAATAATCAACACATTTCTGTATTCGAGGCTGTAGTGAAATGGTTCTTTCGAGGATTTCGGTCACCAAGACATTTAAATTTTACATTGAAGTTTATGTGGTAACTTTAACATGACACATAAATCCATTTATTTTGACAATTCTTACCCGTTGCTACAATTTGCCATTCCGTGAAATAGACATTTAAAACGTCATTGTTTTGAATTCATCCAACCATTTGATTTATTTTTACAGACCCTAACATGTGTACTACTCTATCTGCGCCCAGGAACGGTGCACTTTCCTCACAAGACAAGATGTTCGCAGTCGGTGCAACTCTTGTATTCACATGTGATCCAAGTTATACAATATCAGGGACTAACCCACTAACGTGTCAGACAGACGGAACCTTTGATGCTGTAGCACCTACATGTGGTAAGGGATGTTGTTTTGTATCTCGTGGATAAATAGAGTGGGTACAAAATGTATATGAAGGCTGGGAAGATTAAGTAATGTTATACGGACTGACGAAAGAACTAAGCAATGCACATTTTTTAATCGTCGCTGTTTTGTTTCAAAATGACATGAATTATACTAGAGAATAATGATCAACACATTTCGGTACCCGAAGATGTAGTGTAAGGGATTTCCCGAGGATTTGGGTTACCTAGACGTTTAAATCTCTACCACATTGAAAGTTAGTGTGGTAAACGTAACGTGACACACAAAGCCATACAGTTTGCCAATTTTGACAAGTTACTTGAAATCAAATTGTGTTTCAAGTTTCATACTAAAGTTTAAAGAATATCGCACCGTATCAAAGGCGAATTTATCCAATAATTTACTTTATTTTTACAGAACCTAACACTTGTACCGCGCCAGAGGCGCCAATGAACGGTGCACTTTCCCCCAAAGACAAGATATTCACTGTCGGTGCAACACTTGAATTCACATGTGATCCAGGTTATACAATATCAGGGACTAACCCACTAACGTGTCAGACAGACGGAACCTTTGATGCTGTAGCACCTATATGTGGTAAGTGACTTTGTTTTGTTTCTCGTGGATACATATAATGGGTACAAATTGTATATAAAGGCTGGGAAGAATAAGTGATGTTGCACGGACTGATAAAACAAACTTTGGAATGCCATTTTGTCGTCACTATTTCAAAAATAAATAAGTTATACAATAATATAATAATCAACACATTTCTGTAATCGAGGCTGTAGTGTAATGGATCTTTCGAGGATTTCGGTCACCAAGACATTTACATTTTACACTGAAGTTTATGTGGTAACTTTAACATGACACATAAATCCATTTATTTTGACAATTCTTACCCGTTGCTAAATTTTGCCATTCCGTGAAATAGACATTTAAAACGTCATTGTTTTGAATTCATCCAACCATTTGATTTATTTTTACAGACCCTAACATGTGTACTACTCTATCTGCGCCCAGGAACGGTGCACTTTCCTCACAAGACAAGATGTTCGTAGTCGGTGCAACTCTTGGATTCACATGTGATCCAAGTTATACAATATCAGGGACTAACCCACTAACGTGTCAGACAGACGGAACCTTTGATGCTGTAGCACCTACATGTGGTAAGGGATGTTGTTTTGTATCTCGTGGATAAATAGAGTGGGTACAAAATGTATATGAAGGCTGGGAAGATTAAGTAGTATCTCGTGGATAAATAGAGTGGGTACAAAATGTATATGAAGGCTGGGAAGATAAGTAATGTTATACGGACTGACAAAAGAACTAAGCAATGCACATTTTTTAATCGTCGCTGTTTTGTTTCAAAATGACATGAATTATACTAGAGAATAATGATCAACACATTTCGGTACCCGAGGATGTAGTGTAAGGGATTTTCCGAGGATTTTGGTCACCTAGACGTTTAAATCTCTACCACATTGAAAGTTAGTGTGGTAAACGTAACGTGACACACAAAGCCATACAGTTTGCCAATTTTGACAAGTTACTTGAAATCAAATTGTGTTTCAAGTTTCATACTAAAGTTTAAAGAATATCGCACCGTATATAAAAGGCGAATTTATCCAATAATTTACTTTATTTTTACAGAACCTAACACTTGTACCGCGCCAGAGGCGCCAATGAACGGTGCACTTTCCCCCAAAGACAAGATGTTCACTGTCGGTGCAACACTTGAATTCACATGTGATCCAGGTTATACAATATCAGGGACTAACCCACTAACGTGTCAGACAGACGGAACCTTTGATGCTGTAGCACCTATATGTGGTAAGTGACTTTGTTTTGTTTCTCGTGGATACATATAATGGGTACAAATTGTATATAAAGGCTGGGAAGAATAAGTGATGTTGCACGGACTGATAAAACAAACTTTGGAATGCCATATTTGTCGTCACTATTTCAAAAATAAATAAGTTATACAATAATATAATAATCAACACATTTCTGTAATCGAGGCTGTAGTGTAATGGATCTTTCGAGGATTTCGGTCACCAAGACATTTACATTTTACACTGAAGTTTATGTGGTAACTTTAACATGACACATAAATCCATTTATTTTGACAATTCTTACCCGTTGCTAAATTTTGCCATTCCGTGAAATAGACATTTAAAACGTCATTGTTTTGAATTCATCCAACCATTTGATTTATTTTTACAGACCCTAACATGTGTACTACTCTATCTGCGCCCAGGAACGGTGCACTTTCCTCACAAGACAAGATGTTCGTAGTCGGTGCAACTCTTGGATTCACATGTGATCCAAGTTATACAATATCAGGGACTAACCCACTAACGTGTCAGACAGACGGAACCTTTGATGCTGTAGCACCTACATGTGGTAAGGGATGTTGTTTTGTATCTCGTGGATAAATAGAGTGGGTACAAAATGTATATGAAGGCTGGGAAGATTAAGTAATGTTATACGGACTGACAAAAGAACTAAGCAATGCACATTTTTTGATCGTCGCTGTTTTGTTTCAAAATGACATGAATTATACTAGAGAATAATGATCAACACATTTCGGTACCCGAGGATGTATTGTAAGGGATTTTCCGAGGATTTTGGTCACCTAGACGTTTAAATCTCTACCACATTGAAAGTTAGTGTGGTAAACGTAACGTGACACACAAAGCCATACAGTTTGCCAATTTTGACAAGTTACTTGAAATCAAATTGTGTTTCAAGTTTCATACTAAAGTTTAAAGAATATCGCACCGTATATAAAAGGCGAATTTATCCAATAATTTACTTTATTTTTACAGAACCTAACACTTGTACCGCGCCAGAGGCGCCAATGAACGGTGCACTTTCCCCCAAAGACAAGATGTTCACTGTCGGTGCAACACTTGAATTCACATGTGATCCAGGTTATACAATATCAGGGACTAACCCACTAACGTGTCAGACAGACGGAACCTTTGATGCTGTAGCACCTATATGTGGTAAGTGACTTTGTTTTGTTTCTCGTGGATAAATATAATGGGTACAAATTGTATATAAAGGCTGGGAAGAATAAGTGATGTTGCACGGACTGATAAAACAAACTTTGGAATGCCATATTTGTCGTCACTATTTCAAAAATAAATAAGTTATACAAAAATATAATAATCAACACATTTCTGTAATCGAGGCTGTAGTGTAATGGATCTTTCGAGGATTTCGGTCACCAAGACATTTACATTTTACACTGAAGTTTATGTGGTAACTTTAACATGACACATAAATCCATTTATTTTGACAATTCTTACCCGTTGCTAAATTTTGCCATTCCGTGAAATAGACATTTAAAACGTCATTGTTTTGAATTCATCCAACAATTTGATTTATTTTTACAGACCCTAACATGTGTACTACTCTATCTGCGCCCATGAACGGTGCACTTTCCTCACAAGACAAGATGTTCGCAGTCGGTGCAACTCTTGGATTCACATGTAATCCAAGTTATACAATATCAGGGACTAACCCACTAACGTGTCAGACAGACGGAACCTTTGATGCTGTAGCACCTATATGTGGTAAGTGATGTTGTTTGGTATCTCGGGGACAAATTAAGTGGGTACAAATTGTATGGAAGATGGAAGAATAAGCAATGTTACATGGATTGACATAAGAACTTCGGGATGCAATACGGTATGTTGTTGTCACTGTTTCAAAATTTCTATATAAGAAAACAATAATCAACACATTTTTGACCGCCCGATGCTGATGTGTAATGGGTCATTCGGGGATTTCAGTTATACAGACCATTAGGATCACCCAGGAAACCTATGATCTCTCGCAAAGAAGATCTCTTGAGCATTACCAGCATGCTTCACTTTCATCACATGATCACTGATTTCTGTCACCAGTGTCTACTGATTCCCATTGACATTACATTGCAATGAAAGGCTTATAACGTTGTTAAACAAGGATCTTTAAGAAAATCCTGCTGCAAGTAGTACAAGTGGTGTGACTTCAATTCAGTCCTCTCTTATTTTCTTAAAGACCCTTTATTTATTTTTGGAATAACATATTTTAGTTGAGATTCAACTTCTTTTCATATCTGTAGCCATGATGCCTATCTGTACTATATGTATTATGATGGTGGAAGTCTGACGATCTCCAGCTGTTAATTACTTTAACACATGTTTTGCACTGTTTGTTTTTGGACAAATTCCTGTTGGTCATCATTCAAAACTGGCCTCATTCAAAACTGGCCTCAAAACTCATCTGATGTATACTGCTTATAATTGATTTTGTGATTTATTGCATTGTATAATTGTTGCTTTTTATGCATTATTTGTATATGTATAATGTTCTCTGCTCTGGTTTCATTGTTTCTTTTGTTTAATTGCTCAATGCGCCATGAGTGCTTTGGCAGATTTGCGCGCATTTATAAATGTTCAGTATTATTATTATTATTGGTACCATAGTCATGATAGTGGTGCTAAGCATGCTGGACTACACGAGAAATCTTCTTTGGATCTCTCGGCGCTATATTTTACCGTCTTTACAGGAGATGTCCAGCAAGCACAACGGTGTGCCTTCTTTAAAACTGTGCGCCTTTTCGTAGTCTAAGAATGAAACCAGGCATTGTTTATGTGGTTTCTGTGCTGATATTTGTTCAACTTCTGAAGGCGTCTTTACTAGAGTTACGGGTTTGATTTTCGTGATAACGATAATGTCTATCAATTTTATAATAACTGCATGCAATGTCGGTTGAGCATAATGTTTGTCGATTTTCTATTTCAATCACCAGAACCAACGATACGCACAACGCCAGCAACGTCTCCGCCAGGTCTTGAATGTGGTTGCAGCGCTCTTGGTATGTCGTGCGAATTTCCATTGAGAAAATCACTTATATGCCTGAATTCAACTGATGTCGCGGAGCAGAAACAATGTATTTGTACAACTCCTCCACCAGCATTTCCATTGTGTTCATTTCCAATGAGGGAGACCCGTGCCCCGGAAGTGCAGCCATCGTGAACACTGG
This sequence comes from Ophiura sarsii, assembly GCA_035610835.1. NCBI lineage: Eukaryota > Metazoa > Echinodermata > Ophiuroidea > Amphilepidida > Ophiuridae > Ophiura > Ophiura sarsii. The sequence goes on along the minus strand of CM069445.1, from coordinate 53,105,587 downwards.
AGTGATAATCTTAGATTACACCGTTTAAAGTGCGTTATTATGCTCGTTATATTATGCATCGAACCCCGATTCTATTCGTCCTAATCATGAAGTATGATAATGATTTGAAAACAAGGGGCGCAGTTTTTCCCCTGCGATGCTGGCATCGTATCGAATGGCGTAGTCAGGATTGGGAAGAAGCGGGCTGCGAAATCGGCATATTGCCGACAAAGGTAATGGTATCACATGAACATTTACCCGCAGCACGCGAACATTACAAAAAACAACGATGTGCAATATAATTGACACGGCAGTTCTGTTTTCTGGTGTAAAAATATAATAATTTAAATATTTTGATTTTGTCAATAACATGTCCATTTTACTACCTACAGCAGACCGTTTTAATTCCTCCATTTCTTCTTCTGTAGTCGTCGTCAGAGAACTACGGCGCTTTTTAAAACCGCCAACGCACGCGATCGGGTTAATGAGCGTGTGGGCGGGGGCATCCATGACCTAGCTATGGATACGATCGCAGCCAATCGGATTACAGATACCGCGTCGCGTCGAACTGCTCAAAGATATCGCTGTTGTGGCGCTGTTCTACAACGCACTTCCGTGTTTACGCTGTACGCAGTTGTCACAGAAAAAAGTGCCGAACTTCTCTGACGCCGACTATAGCATTCGGGTTGTCATGGCAGTATTGGACCATCAACACTAGTCTCACTTTCAAAAATCATATTCCATATTATTAGAACACAGTTATTGTTATCATAAACTTACACACATACCGTTTTTCACCTGACTTTGGAGGGAGGTGGCGTTCGGCGCATGCATAGTCTAGTTGTTGGATGGAGCGATTCCGCGGACGCCATGTTCTTCTTTGATTGCACTGCTACAGTTCAAAGAAGATTACTTAAGCAACATCAGCATGCTTTACTTTCATCACATGACCACCAGCTGACCACTGGTTTCTGTCATCAGTGTCTACTGGTTCCCATTAACGTTACATTGCATTAGGCCTACAATGAAAGGCTTATAATGTTGTCAAACGAGAGGGACTTTTTTCACAGGATTTTGGAATAAATTTCACCAGACAAATTCGATTGTGTACATTTGATCGAGTAAATTTACACAAGGTTCTCGATAAAATGTGCTCGATAAAATGTACGTTATCAAATGTTTACGATGAAAACAAGTTGATATACTCGATCACATCTTTTTGCTGAAATGGACTCGATAAAATGTACACGATTATATTTTGTAATAATATAAAAGCTGAATGCAAACTGCTTATCCACAAAAATAGCCTGTATTATATTTTGTTCCAAACAATCATAAGAAGAATCGATTTTTATAGAATGCAGAATAACGAGCTTCACACAAAGACTGTAAAATGTGTACAAATGTTATAGTTTTATATTATCCGCAAAAAGAAACAATTGCATTATTTCATGAGAATAATGTTCGTAATATTTTGCCAAACAGAACAACTAAAATCGTCCAAGAAATGATGGCAGTGATTTGATAACAGATACAGTTCCGTTATTTTTAAAGTAGGTCATACAGGTAACTTCAATCGACATTTTGACACGTTTGCTTCCGAAAACATCGATAAAGTATTCCAAGGTACTTGGGCACAAAACTACACTACACATGTCAAACAAACTCTAACGGTGCTCTGACGTTTTGCTATTATTTAAAACTGATAGGCCTACTCGAAGACGACAGCCTGCAGGTATGAATACAAAGACATGTAATCTGTGATGTGATATAAAAGTATACATTTTTGGAAAGTAAATGAGTCGGAGAATCTATTCTCCGACCAAATTTCGCTAACAATGCTGAAAAAATGCTGACACTTTTTAGACTAAAACATTGTTGTAAACGTAGCAAAGTCAGTTTTTGGTAAAAAAAATTGTCGAAATTGCACCAAAATCATCTAAGGACACTTCTCTAGGATTTTCTTTTTAAACATAAGCATTTTTTAGATTTTAATTTTTTAACCCAAAAATTTACATTTTCATTGGTGCTTGGATTATATTGGTGATGAAAACTATTACGTTAACACTAACGTATACACGGTGTAGGTCTTGCGTATAATTCACATACACGTGTGAATCATACGTACTAGGTTTGCCATGCTGCCTATAATATAGTTCTTGAGAGAGATCTAGTATAAACTAAAGTAGAAATCAGCAACAATTGCTCACCATGAGCTGGTTCATAGTAACGCCTTGATATGAACCATTCACTGGAAAAAATGATACTGGCAGTCTTGCGCAAAAGTTAAGGACAGCATACACATCTTTAAATAGAGTAGGCGTAACAATGAAGTAAAATGTATTGTAACAGTTGCAGAGTTTTTTCAAACAACTTAATTTAGAGAAAAACACGCCTGACATGTTGACATACACGAAACTCTCAAACTACGACGCTGAAATGGCGATAAGGCCACAAAAAAAAGTTGACTTGCCCTTTCAAAGTCAGGGTCGGACGGTCGGATTTTTTTTGTTGCTGAAATTTTGTGAAAATTTACTGCACAAAAACAGGTGTTTTTTTTTTGTTTTTTTTTATTCTTTTATTTTTTTAAATTTTTTTTAAACAAGCAAATCAATTTTTTTCTTTCTTAAATTTTATTTATTTTTGAAAAAAATAAAAATAAAAATAGCGACCCTAGATTTCCGAAAATTCGGGTCGGTCGGAAAGGGCAAGTCAACGCTTTTTTTGTGTTGGCCTAACGGTCATTTGAGTATGGTAAAATACCTCAATATCTGCGAAAACACGCATTTTTTTATTCAATTTTTTGTATTATGTGGTGAGTTATTTCGGAAAACCGGGTCGTTATAGGTACACATTATGACAAATTGAGGAATGCATTTAAATTGTCCTGGATATCAAAAGGCAAGGAGGTCCCAGGACCACGGACATGCGACTCTACCAGTTACATGACAGGTCATTATTTGTAGTTAGGGGCAAACCAAATATAAAAATGGAGGAACACGTAGAGTGAGGTTTCAGTAATAGCACTAGTTCCGTGCTGTGAACGATATGATTAACATTCGGTGTTCCCCAAACAGGGCTGGATGATAGTGACGCAACCCAAAACTGAGATTGGTCAGTTTATGAACCGGTTGTCACTTCACTGTCAGATCATAATTATTACAACAGATCAAGGGAAAATACCACCAATCATGCCTCTAGGTAAATGATCTGTCCCCTTCTTTATTAGTGCCTGCGACAAGATGAACACTTGACCAGGGTCTCTGCTACCAAGGTCCAGAGGGCCACAGTTTTTGGGCTATTGGGAGGCACGAGCCTAGTGCTAGTTTCAGTCAACCATTTTGACATACGATACTCATGCATTAAATGTTTGTGGCTACGTGCCCGCACGTTAAATTCAAGTCTATTTTCTTGAATATCAACGGCAAGCGGAAGAGGAAGAAGAATAGCAATTTTATTTCATAACTGGTCAACTTCCGTTGGCATGCATACGTGTAACACGCTACGGGACAGTAGAAGTCAGGTCAAAGCGTATCATCCTTCTAACCTTAAGTTTGCTATAATAACAAACACGAATCACCATCTTACTCACCGTTCAACAGGAATTGACCTAAATGGTTTAAATCAACACCAGCCGTGTGAATAGATATAATTCAGCAAATAAAATATCGCAAAAATGAAATGCAATATCATCGCAATTAATGCTTTTATTGGAATATTTGTCAATGAACTAGTTGGAACAACATGTAACCATGGCAACAGTAGTAGCGAAGATCACGGAATCAATGCCGACTTCGCGGACAATGTCAATGGTAATCCGGCTTACGGCAGCTATTATTATAAAGGAGTCAGCATACAAACACGTTGGTGTGAGAACTTTAATTTACAGCTATTCATGATAGCAAAGTGCAACTCTACCTACCTACCGGCGTGTTGTTCGGCGGATTCTGAAGCGCTTGGTGCACGCTCTACTTTTTGTGCCGCTACCGAAACGGGATTTCGTTATCCGTTCATTTTTAAGTTTTACAATTATTGCGCATACATTTACCACATGTGCGTATTATATAATCCAGAGGATCTGGAATCAGCAAGTTATCCATGTTTGTTTCCAGTGGCATCGATAAGACGAAAACAAAGAGACTGCAAAGGAGGTAAATTATATACGTATATTTAATTATAATACTATACAACATTAACTTTTCCTATGACTTTACATTTTACAGAACAAAAATATCATTCGCACATTGTTAATTTACTGCGAACATTTTCTTTTATCGAGTGAAACCGTAAAACTAAACGTGCAATCACAAAACTTTCGAGTCGCGAATATTTCATGCTATATCTGTCAAAACTTAAAGGCATATTATGTGATCTTTTCCAGAGAGCGCCCTCTATTCATTTTTTTTTTAGAAAGTAGATTTTCTTGCAGATTTACATTTTTGATCATAAATCATACATACATTCCAAGTTACAGAGCGATACGATTCCTAATTACCTCAAAATCATGGTTTTAGAGTGAATTTTGAGTGAAAATAATGAACTGTCGGATTATCCGACAGTTTATTTTCACTCTAAAATCATGATTTTGAAGTAATTAAGAATCGTATCGCCCTGTAACTTGGAATGTATGTACGATTTATGATCAGAAATGTAAATCTGCAAGAAAATCTTCTTTCAATTTTTTTTTTTGTTGAGGGCGTTCCCTGGAAAGATCACATAATACACCTTTAATTGTGATCAAATTATTATGATCAAACGTTCATTGGGTCAATACCCACCCACTAAGGAGAAAACAAGTACGCACAAGGAATGTTGAAGAATTTAAAATGCTGCAACAGGAGGTTTTTGTTTTCTTGAAATAAATGACCATGGGAGTTGTTACTCCCCGTCGATAGTTCCCCAGTACAATATCAATGAAAACTGACAATCTACAATAGATAAAACAACTACAGTTATTAGCCCACAATTATTCATACCCTTTGAAAAATACGAGTTCTTTACATTTTTTACATATCTATACCAGCTGGAGTTATGGAACTTTTGCTTTACACAAAAGACAGTTAAATTGCAAGTATAAATCAATATATTTAGGCTCAACATTTTTTGCATAACTATAGAATTGAACAATAATTGTGTTTTTATGCTTGTCCAAAATTATTCATACCCCATACCAAGTCTCAGAATTGAAGCCATTTTTTGTGATAATACACATGTTTTTGACATTCCAAACATTCTTTATATTGTGTGATAGGCTTCTATATTGTCATGCAATTAATCCATGATGTGTGTATACAATGTGAATGCATTACAAATGTGTCCTATTGAATGTACAATGAGGGGTATTATAGGACAACACTCTATAGCTCCTTGTAAGCATGGCGAAGAAGACCAAAGCACTCCGTGAGGACCTTTGTGTGTGCATATTGTGAATGCCCACAAATAGGGGAAGGCCAGGGGTCTGCCTCTCAGCTTGCCGATCGGGTCCACTTTAAATTAAATTAGCATAGAATTCAGTCAGCATAGAATTGGTGGCGCTATACCGAAAAGGCGCGATTGTAGCAGACGACGCAACGCTGGCCACGTGTCTCTCAGACGACCCAATTTGGCAACGGGACTTACGGGAGTGCACCATTTTGAATTATTTTTAACAGTCATCGCCCGGTTAACGATAAAAATCCTTCAAATTATGATGTATTTGTCAAAATGATCGGTTTAAAATTCGCGATTACGTGTAATATTCACTACGAATTCAAAATTTAAGTTTCGCGTGGCCACCGTCGTCTGTTTAAATCTACAGCGCCCCCAAACCTATGCTGACTAACATGCCGTTTAATGCAGTTAAACCTGGTTAAACATTGTTAAACGCGTTAAACGCCGGTCACCGACGCATTCCAGACGATTATCATAATTTATTCAAAAGGACCGTTTTCGCTACGTACGTTAGTATACGACTTTCCTATCCCAAAGTTAATAGTATCCCTGTGAAGGCTACAAAGCTATTTCGAAGCAATTCCAAGTGCCAGATTCCACCATACAAAGCATAACTAAGAAGAACAAGACGTTCAACTCAATTAAAAACCTTGAAGGACACAGCCTAATTAAGCCAAGGGTGTGCCCTTGCTTGACAAGAAAAGTATGGTGAAAGGCTAACAACAATCCACAGATCACCGTCACTGCTTTCCTGAACAACCTTGTTGAGTCTTGGACCAAGATATTAAGGCAGACATTGCACACGAGAGTTCTCCATGGACTCCGACCAAGAAAGACTCTTTGCAAGAGCACTTCTGGACAAAGATCCAAGCTTTTGGTCCTCAGTGTTGGGGTTGGCTAAGATGCAAGACGAGTTTCTCTGTGTCTCTTTCCAGGAGTAGAGTATTTCTTGGTCGGCCTCCATGGAAACCTCTCGTGTGCAATGTCTGCTGGAGTGTCTGCCTTGATATCTTGGTCCAAGAATTGTCAAGGTTGATCAGGAGAGCATTGATGGTGATCTGTGGATTGTTGTTGGCCTTTCGCAATACTTTTCTTGCCAAACAAGGGGACACCATTGGCTTCCGACCGCGTCCTTCAATGTTTTTTACTGAGTTGAACTTCTTGTTCTTCCTAATTATGCTTTGAATGGTGGATTCTGGCACTTGGAATTGTTTCTTAATAGCTCTGTAGCCTTTCCCCTCTTTGTAAGCATTCACAATATGCACAAATAAAGGTCCTCACTGAGTTAATTTATCTTCTTCGCCATGCTGACAAAGAGCTAGAATGTTGTCCTTTTATCCTTCACTGTACATTCAATAGGACACATTTGTAATGCATCCGCATTGTTTGCACACATCATGGAATAATTGCATAACGATATAAAAGCCTATCACACAATATAAAGAATGTTTGGAATGTCTAAAACATGTGTATCATCACAAAAGATGGCTTCAATCCTGAGACTTGGTATGGGTATGAATAATTTTGGACAGGCATAAAACACAATTCTTGTTCAATTCCATTGTTATGCAAAAATAGTTGAGCCCAAATATATTGATTTGTACTTGCAAACAAATTGTCTTTAGTGTAAAGCAAAAGTTCCACCACTCCAGCTGTTATAGATATGAGAAAAACGCAAACAAACTCATATTTTTCAAAGGGTATGAATACTTGTGGGCTTAACTGTATATCAGCTCATTCCCATTAAAAAAAATCCCGTAGGTGCAGGCAATACAATTCAGTCAACTCCCTGCTAATATGTCAACAATAATAACCTTACTACACTCCTACGTGTAGATTCAAGGTCATGAATGATTCATAACGCAGTTTGATAACAAGTTCTTAAAACATAACGATTCTATTTGTTTTCTATATTTCAGCACCTAGACAAAATCGAATGGTATTCCTCGACCAATATGAGTGTTTAAATTACACTCCCACAACAGTACAACCAATAACGAAAGAGCCGATATCAGCGATATCAACTACGACAACGGAAATCAAACCTCATCCAAATAGTACAACACCAGAACCCGCGACCATTTCAGACAGTATTAATGCTACCAACGAAGTAGATATGTTTACACCAACTAAAATAGATACCCAATACGTTGAAAATGATATCATACAATCGAACACTGAAATATATGATATTTCGACAGGATTATTAGAGGGTGCATTTTCATCGGAAAGTGAATCATCCGTTCCAGCAATAAATGAAATATTTGATAGCTTTCTCGACGATCATGACATTCTCGAGGATCCTGACATCCTCGACGATACTGACATCCTCGACGATCCTGACATTCTCGACGATCCTGACATCCTCGACGATCTCGATACTGAAGAAGCTACGACATATGATCAATTGTTACGGACTACAGTATCTACAGGAACTGAGCCACACGGCATATCTGGTGAAATCACAGCACCTACCACGGATTCCATAACAGAACTATCTATTTCAGTTCATGAAGCCTCAGCTACTACCACACAAACGGAAATAGAGTCATCTCATACTGTTAGCCCCATTTCAGCCACAAGTCTCTCGTCCAAAACTAGTTTAGGTGATAAGGCATTATCTGATACTATTTCATCGGAAGCTGAAGCCTTAGTTACTGTAGATGATGTTACAGTTAAAATCCTAGAAACTACCGTACCTCCAGATTATGAAATATCTACAACAAGTAGTCAAGTTTCCAATTCTCCAATTCCAACAGAATATGATTCACCTGTTTCTGATAATCAGATCGCAGACACAACAATTACTACAGAAACTGAAACATCTGTTACTGGTTCACATAGAAGCATAGCAACTACTACAGATACCTTTCATACATATTATACTGAATCATATACAACTATGGTTACCACTGAAAGACTCATTTATGCTACAACTATTAAATCAGAATCTGACAGTAAAACAGATCTGAATGAACACTAATAGGGGTATTCGCCCTAATGGTATTTATAGAATTGTTGGGAAATTGGTTGAAATAAATTATACACTAAAGTACTACTTATTGGTCCGAACTTAGTTCACTTTAAAAAAAAGTAATTATTTATTTAAGTTGCCGATATTGGAAGAAGCCATTATATATTGACCGTATAAATCTGAATCCATGTTGCAGATGACAAGAATTAAGGGGATATTAAAGCGAAAATGAGATCAAACAGGTTTGAGATGTACCGAACTTGCTGTGGGTAAAACGAAACATAAGCTTCAAAATTTACTCGTATTGCGAAATTGATTCAGGAAAAATAAGATTGCGTCATTATGTCGTCGTGTTAGAACTCGCCTAGATAGTAATGTATCGAATAGGCCTATGTTCAACCTATAACGCCCCAATTTGTTATTATTATATTTCAACTGATTTCTTTCTTGCGTTATTATTATTATTATTTTTTAAATGGTTTCTTTCTTGTTTTAATATTATTATTTTTCCAAGCTCCGAATAACTGTATGAATCGTCGTGCACATATTTTGAAGCTCTTATGTTATTACATTATTATTCCACGCGTAGTGGTACTATAGTAGAGTAGCCTAATACATCTTAATCTATCCCCTTATCATGCTTATCCGGATCGCTTTTGGTAAAGTTCCCATCGATTATTTCAGAATATTGCATGTGACTATAACCCTTGTTAAAGGGACATTAAGTGGTGTTGAAAATTTTAAATGTTTAAAAATTTACTTCAGAATTCAAGATGAACATTAAAAATTGCCATTATTGTTGTTTCTACTAACAAAAACACGGCAAAACTTGATTAAAACAATATCATCGCTATTTATTGAAAAACGCCCTCTATGCAAATATGTTTCGCGTTATGTATCACGCGTACTGCAGGGGGATACTGTCGGACGTAAAATGATCGTCCCGGCTGTACGAGCATTTTTGAATCGACGTTTTCTTGTACAAAGAGGGCTGATTTTTCTTAATCCTTATACATGTAGGTGTAAGTTCATACGTGTAATACAATTATAAAAATATACTAATTTTACCCAGTTTTTATCATAATTGAGGGCACATCCTCCAACACATCTCTTAGTGTTCCTTTAAGTTTATAATTAGGATCTGAGTCCATACTTGTATTGACCTCTATCCATGTCTGATTGAATTTGACAGTTTCGCCACGTTTCCATTGGGAATGGTTGTTCAAAAATTAATGTTAAAGAATCCAAGTACGGAGTGCGTCCTTAGCGTATGCAATTGTGTCGTTTGCGCATTCAATAGAGTCGTATGCTCATTATTTTGCTCGTTTGCTAGTTTATTCATTTGCCCATTGGCTCATTGCTTCATTGGCTCATTTGTTCATTAGTTCACTTCGCCGCTCTGAATTGGAGACGAATAATAAGAAAACAAAATACTTCCATAGTTCAGTATCGCTTCATTTATTAATTTGTACACATCATCTCATTACATATATTAAAACCAGGTCCATACATAATGCTTTAATGTCATATTAATGTCTAAATGAGAATACATGTATGTTAATCATCGTTGTCTTCCTCATTGTCATCCTCTTCATACTGTTGGAACAATCCTTTAAATTTGTCCCGGTGTTTGGGTATCACTCTGTTCAAGACTTTGTGGATATCTAATCCTTTATCCACTTTATTCACAAGATCTTCCACGATTTCATGATGAGTAAAATCGTCTTTCACAAGTAGGTAACTGTATAGAAAATGCTTATAGATGTTAAAGAAGTTTTTCTTGACTGCCCACAAGGTCTTTCTGTTGGCCTTTGCTTTCGCATCGTCCTCGTCCACTGCCCTGTTTAATGTACTTTTCATATTTCTCAGTCCGCATCTCTTCAGTTGTTTCCGCCGCCTCTTCCAACCAGTCTTGATACGCCATATTATCTTCCAAATCAGAACTAGATTCATCATCGTCATCTTCTTCTTCTTCACTTGTTGACTCGGAATGATCTCTTTCGGAATCTTTACTCTGAGAGGATTCGGTTTCAGTATCTCCTACATCTGAATTTTCAAGTTCAACATCCCTGACTCTTGACCTTTTAATCAAGTGTATAGTCCTTTCATATTGATTATCATCATCAACGTCGTCATCCCCATCTATTTCTTCCAAAGGAGATTCCTCTTCAGTATGCATAGTTTCGACGTGTCTTCTTAAATTGTATCTTCGATTAAAACATTTGTCACAAAACTGACAAAGGTGAGGTTTGACTGAATTCATGTTGACCATTCGCTGGTTAATCATTGAAGTGAATACCAATTAATCTATTAAACCAGTCATTATATATGGTCATGTTACTCATGCTCTTAAGTTCCTGCTCGTTGGCTCATTGGCTCGTGTGCTCATTGACTCGTTGGCTCGTTGGCTCATTTACTCGTTTGCTCGTTTGCTCATTGACTCGTTGGCTCATTGGCTCGTTGGCTCACTGACCCGTTTGCTGTTTGGTTCATTGACTCGTTGGCTCGTTGGCTCATTGACTCGTTGGCTCGTTTGCTCGTTTGCTCATTGACTCGTTTGCTCATTGGCTCGTTTGCTCATTGACTAGTTTGCTCGTTTGCTCAAAAATGAGCCAATGAAGCAATGAGCCAATGGGCAAATGAATAAACCCCGGGGAGAACTCAACTTTATTTTTGGTAGGGGTGTGCCGCCTAGGGTCTCAAAAAGGGGGGCTACAGAACTGAACTTAGTGGATTTTATGACGAAAAATAGGGTCTTAGGAACTGATTTTTTCAAAAAAGGAGGTCTTGAGAACTGGACCACAGTTTAATTTTGATTAGCAAGAACGCGATTTTTTTTGGTTTTAGAACGCAAAATTTTCGAAGACTTGGGGCTTTGGAACGAAAAATTTCGCGATTTTTGAATTTTAAATATAATTGGGGGCTTAAGAACTAATGCAGGCTCAAAAGGGGGGTCATAAGAGCTAGCAGCAGAGGGTGATAAAGGGGGTCTTCAGCGCGGCACATACCTAATATACCCTTTTCAAATGTCAGTGCCCCCCCCCCCCCCGGAATAAACGAGCAAATGAGCATACGACTCTATTGAATGCGCAAACGACACGATTGCATACGCTAAGGACGCACTCCGTACTTGGATTCTTTAACATTAATTTTTGAACAACCATTCCCAATGGAAACGTGGCGAAAATTGCGGAACCAAAAAATGTTTTATATGAACAAGTTAGACCCTCTCGAAACTCCTTGTTTTCCCACTTGGAGCACGATACTGCAGCACAACTGTCAAATTCAATCAGACATGGATATAGGTCAATACAAGTATGGACTCAGATCCTAATTATAAACTTAACAAGGGTAATAAGTCACATGCAATATTCGGAATTAATCGACCTATGGCGATGGGAACTTTACCAAAAGCGATCCGGATAATCATGATACGGGGATAGATTAAGATGTATTACTTAGGCTACTCTACTATACTACGACTACGCGTGGAATAATAATGTAATAATAATAATAATAATAATAATAATAATAATAATAATAACCATATTTGTATAGCGCCTAACATCGAGATCCCTAAGCGCTTTAACATAAAAACATAATAACAAACACATACATGGATATGGACTACAATTAAAAAGCCTTTGTGAACAAATGAGTCTTTAAGGATTTCTTAAACTGAAATATGGTCTCTGCATTTTTCACATGAAGTGGAATATTATTCCAGAGTTCTGCAGCTGACACAGAGAAGGAACGTTGACCATACTGAGTGGACGTTGAAGAGCAGACAAGACGCGATAGAGATGAAGAACGAAGATTGCGTGAAGGTGTATATTGTTTGATTAGATCTTGAAGATAGATTGGCGCAGTACCATGAAGACATTTATAAGTCAGAAGTAATATTTTATACACAATACGATACTTGATAATAACCTAAGAGCTTCAAAATATTTGCACGACGATTCATACAGTTATTCGGAGCTTGGAAAAATAATAATATTAAAACAAGAAAGAAACCATTTAAAAAATAATAATAATAATAACGCAAGAAAGAAATCAGTTGAAATATAATAATAACAAATTGGGGCGTTATAGGTTGAACATAGGCCTATTCGATACATTACTATCTAGGCGAGTTCTAACACGACGACATAATGACGCAATCTATGCAAACGATATTTATTTGATTGTTATTGCATTATCCGTATTGGTCTAATAGATCCATTATTACCTTGGTGAACTCTGACACGTTTAAATCAATATCGATAACGTCATAGATATCGATGACGTCACTGATTAAGGTCAGGGGTCAATTATCGAACATCGATTATCGGTTTATCCATAATCAATGATTTCTGTTGTGTTGGCACTTATGACTATCATATCGAGACTGGTATCGAGACCATATCGATATACGACGGGACAATAATTAAACCGAAGCGGGACTCGATATTTTTTCAAAAATCAATCTCTATAAAAACTCATCGAATCTCGATAATGTTTTTCGAGTATAATATGGAACTGTTCCCTAATCGGGATGTTGGTAATACAATATTGGATTTTCCGGAAAAATGAATGAAACGTTAGTTGGGTATCAAATGAAATGAAAGCTTTAACAAATCAACAAGGAGTGATAGAAGTATTATAATTATTTCCACGTTCATAATGTATTTGAACTTGAGGTGCTTTTTATAGGGAGTCCCCAACAAATTACAGCTTAACTTAAGTTGATCGTAACTTCCTAAATAACTGTCAGAAAGGATCTTTTCAAACACCAAATTGCATTTGATTCAGTTCAGCAATTACGGAGAAAAGAGCGATTACGTAACACTAACAGTAGTCAGGGAACACTTCCATCCAAGTTTTGTCATATAGAGTGCTTCAAACAGCACATACAAAAAATTGGGAAAAAGTGTACTTTATGTCCCATATTCTGGACTGTACTACTATCGTCCGATACTGGTACTCCCAGTATCGTTCGATGCTGGTACAAAATCAGTTTTCGAGTATCATCCGATACTGGCACATGTAAAATGTTCCAGTATCTGACGATACTGGAACACAATTATGTGACAGTATCGTTCAATACTGGACAAATCACTACTGGAAGCATGTGTACCAGTATCGCCCGATACTGGAACATAAAATCGTTAAGCGATACTGGAACACAATTTGGTGTTCCAGTATCGACCGATACTGGAACTGGCATCCTTTATGTTCCAGAATTGAACGATAATGGTACACCAGTATGCAGGGACCTAAAGTACACTTTTTTGAAGAAATCAATTAACTTGTTGTTCTTGTCCTATTTTGTCTTTTTAACTAAATACTATGCCAGTTATCAACAAAGTTTAACATAATATTGCACAAGGTTATTTTCATCACATTTTAAACTTGATATCAGTAAAGTTTACTATCGCCATATTTGTTCAATCTGTTATCACAATTGAGAAAAAAAATGATGGTAAGTCTGAAAATTATCAGTTATTAACCAAGATAGTCAATAACATTGCGCATAAGAATTATCAAGGTTTTTATCTTCACATTGCCAACTTGATCATGTTGATGAAAATAAAAAGGCTGAAATCACTATCGCCAAATTTGTTTGTTTTAAGGTTTATGAACCTTGGGTAGACCGTAGAACTTTGGAGGTGTCTCGGTTGTAGGGAATAAACGTCTATATTCTACACTGAAAACATTTATTTAGTCATTTGACAAAGACAAATTTGTCATGCAGACTGTCTTATATGACAAATTAAATATTTGTCTTTCCAACTAAATAATTTGTCATGCGGCATGAAATGACAAATTATAATTTGTCATGAAAAGGTGTCTTATTTGACAAATTAAAAATAAAATTGTAATGCAACAAAATTAATTTGTATTGCAACAAAATGTATTTGTCATGCTAGCAGTGTAATTTGTCATGTGACAAACATCAATTTGTCATGCTAGCAGTGTAATTTGTCATGTGACAAACATTAATTTGTCACATCATTAACATCGTATTTCAAGGTAATTGTAACTGATTATTATGGTATTTAAAATAGAGTGCATGAAAGATAAATCATTCAGGGCGCCCGGCCGAGGTTTTATGTTACACATGGCTGTATGTGTGCTTTGCTTAACCTAGTCTGCTGAGATAGTCTGCCAAGACATAACGTAACTACAACTTCAAGCATCCCGGGTAGCTTTACATTGCATTGCAGACTATCTCAGCAGACAAGGTAAACAGACACCACAACATACATCATCTCGGCCGGGCGCCCTGAATGATTAATCTTTCGTGCACTATATTTTACATACCACAAGAAAAATTACAATAATCAGTTACAATACCTTAAAATACGATGTAAATCATGTGACTTCTGCCTGCTGGCCGCCGGCTTACAATTACAATGGCGGCCGCGAGGAAAGAAATGCGAATTCTGCAAGACATCGCAGGAAACCCCGCAAACCGTGGTTATCGTTTATTGCATTTTAATTCGTACTGCTCAAATTAAGTGTCATGCAATTTGTAATGCAAGCAATACCTCATCTGTCTATCTGACGATGTTTATTTGTCAAGTAAGCAATGGTAGGGTTGTCAAATCAATCGAATTAGTTTTGCATTGTTTTTAATTTGTATCGCAATTCCAATGATTCGTATCATATCTTGTTTGATTCGTAGGTCACAGTAAGGGGCGATATCCAAACTCTACAGTGATTTTAAATCATTTATCTATCGATTTTACAACGATATTCCAACGGTATTTCGTTCTATTGTTAAAAGCATCGGAAAAAGATCGGTGATTAACTAGAAACCTCTCTACTTATCTGGCGTTAACAATAAAACTATTGTAGTACTCTCGATGGCCCAATTAGTGAAGCAGACACATGAAAGCGCGAGGAAGATTGTATTATTAAGCTGACCAGTGTTCACCCGACCCCTGTTGTGACGTAGAGAGCGACCCATTTGCCAGATTGTACACCTCACTTATAAAACTGTATTGTACATTTCACGGACATAAATTATGCTAATGAGCTCATTAAATGACGTCACTCGCATCATCGGGTTTTCCTGATGATTGAAATACGTTGATTGAAATTCTAGGTCGAGTAAAATGATGTTCTTATTTGTTGTCTGTGAGCTTTTGTGAATTTTTTCCCGTATTGGAGTATTTTTTTATTGAAAATAGACAGTTCAAATTAAACGCTGGTTCCAAGTTCAACTGACAGCACATGTATTAAAGGCGACAGCAACGGCAATATGCAGGCAACATTGAGAAAAAACGATGCCTGACTTTGCAAGAAAGTGTACGGGGAAGTGTACGGGTGAACATGACAAACCAAAACAGCCTAGTAAATAATCACCTCCGTGGCGCAATTGGTTAGCGCGTTCGGCTGTTAACCGAAAGGTTGGTGGTTCGAGTCCAGCCGGGGGCGTTGTTACTTTTTGCATTTAATGCAGATCGAAAAATCACAGTAAAATATAATATTGACAAAATCACAGACCACTTACACAAAAATCGCATCTGCGCATGCTCCTGTCGTGATCGAAATCCAACACACAAGCAATGGGCGAGTTTTATAAGTGCACCTATCGGGTTTCTAGTACAAGTCCCGGGGGGGGGGGGCACTGACATTTGAAAATGGTATAGTTAGGTGCCGCGCTGAAGACCCCCTTTTTCACCCTCTGCTGCTAGTTCTTATGACCCCCCCCCCCCCCCCCTTTGAGCTTGCATCAGTTCTTAAGACCCCATTTTCATTGAAAATTCAAAAATCGCTTAATTTTGCGTTCCAAAGCACCAATTTTGTGTTCCAAAGCCCCAATTTTTCGAAAATTTTGCGTTCTTAAACCAAAATAAATCGAAAATTGAACTATAGGCTAGTTCTCAAGACCTATTTTTTGGGGGAAAAAAATCAGTTCCTAAGACCCTATTTTTCGTCATAAAATCCACTCAGTTCAGTTCTTTAGCCCCCTTTTTGGGTGCCCCCCCCCCCCCCGGGGTACAAGTGCCAGGTTTTATCATGGCAGGTGATAGAGGCTAATCGCGACACTCCTCAAACCCCGACTCAAACGATATGTTTGTAGCCGCCTATTCATTGCTAGGCTTATCGTAATCCACTCGTTAACGTCATAAGAATAATCATCCTTGATGTGGCCTTTAAAGACTATTGTTCAGCCGTGGATGATTTTAGAGTAAGCAGTACAAGCAGGGAGGTGTCAATGACACCTCCCTGGTACAAGCATGGATAATGTTATCATTGAATACTAAACAATAGGCCTATGGGAGCCATTAAACATACAACGTGTTATTGTTTTCTGGTATAGGCATAATGTGTGTAATCAAGTAGCATTATGAATCTTACTCCCCTAAATAGTGTCATTTTTCTGCGTTTTTAGACTATTTAAGAATGTTGCATACACTCTGAACGTGACCTAATAAATAATAAATAAATAATAAATATGAAGAAATTAAGTAATTAATGTAAATAAATAATATATAGATTAATAATTATATCAATAAAATAGTATATTAAGGCCTATTTATAATTAATTGATTGATAAATAATTAAATAAACATCAACAATTAAGAAAGTAAATACAAAATAAATAAATAACGTTAAAATTATGTCAATATAAATGAAAACCCCGAATGGACGTATAATGAGAGAACAATAATAAATATTATATTTCGGCATACTTAAAACCCTAACCGACCTCTACCCAGACTCCACCGCTCTAAGTATAGAGCACAAGGAATATAAACCGCCACAAAGATTCGAACGTACGGCCTGCTGATTGAGAGTCCTAATCTTAACCAACTGAGCTATTGCGGTTTTCCTGAAATCCTCAGCGCTTTATACCCAAATATAGTTCTCATTCAACTATTCCCTAAATACACACGGGTTTTTCAACACGGTGTTGTTGTCTATAAAATGAGTCTATGATTTATTAGATTTAAAGGAAGTGTCCCGCAAGCACAACATTGAGCATTATTTGTTAGAAAAATAATTATCGAGCCGTAATTACCTAATTATATAGAACAAAACACCATACTGGTCACAAAAAAGAATAATAACTGACATCACTCAACATGCAATTTTTAAAATTCGCGGCGATCGAAAGTCCCGGTGTCGATGACGTCATGGGTATCTGTGCTAAAATTTGCGCATGTGCATTGTATAACTATGACATCATCGACACTGGGACTTTCGATCGCCGCGAATTTTAAAAAGTGCATGTTGAGAGATTGCGGTTTTTATTTGTTTTTGTCATAAGTGTGGTGTTTTGGTCTAAATAATTACAAAAGTTGGGCTCGATAGTTACTTTTCTAACATATAATGCACACTTTTATGCTTGCGGGACACCTCCTTTAACGAATAACAAATCCCGTACTTTGTGAACCGATTCTTAAAGGGGCGTGTACATCTCAAGTGTTTGTCCTGGACAAAAATCACATGACTCGCTTCGCTCCCAAGTCCTCGCGTGCCCGGCAAAAAGCCCATGATGCAATACTAAGTCGTAAAAGTGTGCACATAAATCGACAAAATGCTGTACAAACGAAATACAATATATCTAGAATTGTTTCAAAAAGTAGTGTTATTCGTTACATTTAAATCAGAATTACTTTCTTTAGCAGTAAATAATCAACTTTTGAACGAGAAACTATCTTAAAACTACAAAGATTAAGAAATATAAAGCATTTTAAACATCCAATTTAGAGAAGAGTGGTATGTTGAACCATATTACTGTTGTTTGTTATTGCGTTCACATAGCGCATAGTTGGCTCAGCGGTAGAGCATTGGACTAGTAAACCGGAGGTCGTGGGTTCGACTCCTATCACGTCTTGAAATTTTATTTTAATCGTTTATATACATTTTTTATTAGTTTTCGATATTGTTTATCATTTCGTATAATTATTCATTATTGTTCAATTATAGTTTATTTTGGAATGTGGAATTATTTACGATTTCATTTTAATTTTCCACTGACTGTTTAGTGTGCAAGGCATCATTAAATGTGAATGAACCGCGGTATACCACCGAACTGTCCTACTCCTATGCAACATGCCAATACAATAGAAACTCGTTGTGTGTTATTATCGATTGAGCTAAACTTGTAAAGTAAATGCCAGCCGTTATGTAATACAAATCAATGTGCCTGTATTATTATTATTGAAATAATGTTTCGGTGGTGTAGGAAATAGGAAAATCGATTCAAGGACATGAGCAGACTGGCTTCTTATTTACATAACAATTGGCCTTGGCAGATCATGTTCATAGACTAGCTAGGGGCCATTCAATGTAGGCCTAGTAAACACAATTATATTTACAGGACATTCTTTATCGCAGTGAAATTGCAAAAGAAAAAAATATCATTCAACATTCAATAAATATAGCGAACGATAAGCAATCCTGTCAATTTATAAAAACAAACAGTGTAATAACAAAACAGAAAAGAAAACCATCCCAATCCGCAGGATTCGAACCACTGACCTCATGATTGTGAAGCCGGCGCTTTGACGTTTGAGCTAATGAAGGCTATACATAAACGTTTTGAAGAAAATCATTACATAGGGTTCAAAATACAAATATCTCTTAAATCGGAGGCTAAAATCGAAAGGACAAAAGTCGGAAACAATATCCTCTCTAAACTAATGACTTGGATTATATATTGTATAATACATAGGTATTATATTGTATAATACTTCCAAACACGATGGTCAATATATTACGCCCCCTCCGTCATCACCCATCCATTGTACAAATATGTTACGTGGCCAAAATGTTTTCAGCATTGATTTCAATGGAATGAAGGGGGAAATGGGCTACTTTCACAAGATCTTGGCAATACTGCGCCAAACAATAGATGAATAGAGTGATGGAGCGGTAGCTTAATTCATATTTCTAGACGACCAGATACATTGATCGGCGGTGAACGTAAACATTTTATGATCGGATTTAAAAAGCTTATAAATAGTATTTCTTAAAGAATATAACACAACCTTCCTCGCGCTTTGATGTGTCTGCTTCACTAATTGAGTCATCGAGAGTACTACAATAGTTCTATTGTTAACGCCAGATAAGTAGAGAGGTTTCTAGTTAATCACCGATCTTTTTCCGATGCTTTTAACAATAGAACGAAATACCGTTGGAATATCGTTGTAAAATCGATAGAAAAATGATTTAAAATCACTGTAGAGTTTGGATATCGCCCCTAACAGAATCGTAACATGACAACTTTCCTGCATTACAATCTGTATTTATCCGTTTGACGAATTTTCTTCAACAAATGACGAAATAATATTTTCAGTGTAGACGGTCAGTTCGAGTCATTAGGCCCCTTGCAATTAAATGTGAGTTTACTGTTGCGTTTTTGAAAACCAGGACGAGGTGACTATTTAATATTAATATTGTAATATTTTGGGGTGAAGTCACCTGATTTAATATTGTCGGCGTTGTTAACTATTATCCAAGGTACGAATACAATTCAAATGCTGTTAATTTATGTCGTACCACCACCTACTGCCTTGGCTTTGCACGGGGCTTTGCATATTGTTTCTTTTATAAAGGAATCTATTCATATTTGCATCCCTATTTTGAAAATGAATATTAATGAGATATTCGATGTTTGTAAAACAAAATTCGTTACGCTAGCTCGAAGAATTTTAAATATGGCGATCGTAAACAAACCTGAAATATTACCCAGAATGCACTAGGAAACGACAAAAAAGGTCCGCCGTTCGGCTTTGCGGACGCTAGTCAAAAAACTAAAAATAACTCGGCAATGTTTTGATGTGACGTCATGCGCAGAAGCGATTGCGCAGTAATCAATTGCCTTGCCTACGAAAATGCTTCAAATGCACACATTTCAATACAAACCGACAATTGCAAGTTTCGTGCAGAGTTTTGTACTTCACAGAAATGTTCTCCCAACCCGGAAGTATTGAAATGCGGCTCATCGGCTAATTTTATCGCCGGAAAAGTGTTAAAAAGCTTATGAAAAAGCTTTAAACAATGAAATAATTAAATATTTTTAAAATATTACATATATCACGCGGGTGACTTTTGGACGCGCGCGGGCAACAGTAAACTCACATTTAATTGCAAGGGGCCTTAGTCTGCTGATGAAAGGTGTACTAACAGTTAAGTATTCCAGGTAATTATTATATATCTTGTGTTTTAGCGTTGAGAACGATAGATCAATTCCAGAGTATGTTCTTTGAGTGTTGCATGATTTACATTCTACGGATTTTGCAGCACTTGCGGCAGAGTAGAGACATTGCATTATTGGACTGTTTAATAATATAGGTGCTGTACAATTTCTTCCTTTTTTCAGAAATGTGTCGCATCTATCAATAATTTTTAATTGCAATATTTGTTCAGTTAAAGGAAATCTTGAATAGTACTGCCCTCTGTTGAAGAATGTCAGGTAGTAATCCTTTCTTTCCAAAGCTACACTTTTTTGAATGAAATGAGTCGGGGAATCCATTTTTCGTATCAAAAATCGTGATTTTTATATTTTTGCCCAAAAATGCCTCTTTTTTGCCTAAATTTTACAAACAACCTAACAAAATAATTTTATTTGTTTGCCTTTAAAAAAATTAGTTTCGAAATTATTGACCAAAAAGTGCTAAAAAAGTGAATTTTGAGATTTTATCCCAAAATTCACATTTTTAGTACTTTTTGGTCAATAATTTCAAAACTAAAAATATTTAAGGCAACAAAAAAAAACGTGTCAAAAACTTTCAGATCGCACAGAGGCCCAAATTCCATTAGTGCTCGACCAGTGCGTAAACATACCCCGATTTCATATCCATACACAGTAGGGAAAATAGTACATTTATCATGAAATAGTTTCATCAGGAATTCAAACGAACATTATGAATTTTTCATAGAAAAATTCCAGAATGGAAACTTACTATTTTTCCATACGGGTTTCAACAACTTGTCTGTTGTCTTCCTCAGTGGATTGTGTTTGATCCAGAGCTAGTGTTTCTAGTCTGTTTTTTGATGATGACGTCATCAGATGCTGATGATGACGTACTCTGGATCAGAGGGTCGTAAAGGTGACTGAGTTGGTAAGCCCCCTCGTCGCCGTTCATAAGGTGCTTGTGTTGGTTGTTGCCGCCTCTCCTCCTAATCCAGATAGATTCGCGAATCCATCTGGTGTTTCTGGTCTCGTCTCTGGCTATGATTTTTGACTCCTCCCATTGGATGACATGGTTCTCTTTAGCTGCGTGTTTCTCGCTGCCCGGGTGTAATTGCGAGTGCTCGTTCTAGCAGTTTCAGTTTTATGTTCTTTCTTTCTCGTGCCGAACTTTCTACCTGTTTCGCCAATGTAAGTTTTTGCACAATTGGAACAGGGAATTTCATACACAACACCCGCCTTATCATCGTTGTCGAGCTTGTCTTTAGGGTGGACAAGGATTTTCTTAAGGCTGGTGTGAGGTTTTACTGCCGTACTGATATTATGCTTCCTCAGTATACGCTGAACCGGTTCAGTGACACCTTGTATATATGGGAGGGTGACGAAGTTGACCGATTTCTTGTCTGTGACAGTCGTCTTTTTGTTGACTTTGGGTCTCACTTTTGGATTGGACATTTGTTTTTTGACTTTGTCAAAAGACCACTCCGGGTAGCCACACGTTTTGAGTGCTGATTTGATGGTCTCTTCTTCAACTAATTTATCCGCTGCTTCCGTCACAACCTTTTCATTCCGGTCTTACAATGTTCTTATTACGCCGAGTTTGTGATAGAGAGGGTGAGCTGATTCATGTCATCCAATGGGAGGAGTCAAAAATCATAGCCAGAGACGAGACCAGAAACACCAGATGGATTCGCGAATCTATCTGGATTAGGAGGAGAGGCGGCAACAACCAACACAAGCACCTTATGAACGGCGACGAGGGGGCTTACCAACTCAGTCACCTTTACGACCCTCTGATCCAGAGTACGTCATCATCAGCATCTGATGACGTCATCATCAAAAAACAGACTAGAAACACTAGCTCTGGATCAAACACAATCCACTGAGGAAGACAACAGACAAGTTGTTGAAACCCGTATGGAAAAATAGTAAGTACATTTATCAATTTAAAGAACTTGAATAGTGTTACTATAGTACAACTGATAATTTAATAGTTGTAGCAGCGGTGGCTCATCCATTAATTGCAACATATTACAAAATAGTATTTTCCAATTATTATGTTATTATTGATCCCAGTGTGGTGGCAATTAGAATTCAAACACGTTATTCCAACATTCAATGAGAATCTTCTTACGAACTTCAAGTTATTCAAGAAGTTAAATCCTTCGCACCCAGATGGAGTGTGAATTTCAACTTAGGGGGTTACCGGCATGGGGAAGTTCATTTGAAATCTACACAGCGTGTACAGCGTGTCCCAAAAAACTGGGTTCAAAAGTTTGCGAGCTTATAACGAAATAAGTAGGAAACATGGGTAGTTTATATTTAAGGATATCAAACAAAATATACCTGACCTTAATTGGGTAAATTTGAGACCAATCCAATGTAAACTTTTTGAAATAAAAAGATTTGAATAGAACGTGGTCAGAACCCATTTGTCCCGATTTAAGGGATAAACCACCCGTGCGTTGCATGAAACTGTGCGCTATGTGCAGTATTCCCGGTATGGGTTTATTCTCCGAAAGAACTTAACAATAACTCGGACTTTAACAAAGAACATTTTGTTTTAATGTTTATGTAAATAATGAACTAGTATTATTGCAATATGACCAAGATAATTCTGTTTACTGCCCAATTCTTTGTAAAGAATGAATGCAAAGGCAAAACTATGATAAAGTCACAACAATGCGCAATTGCAACACATCGGGAGGTTCCTTGAAAAGTGGGACAAATGGGTTTTGACCACGCTCTATTAAAATCTTTGTATTTCAAAAAGTTTAAATTGCATTGATCACACAGTTTAACCAATTGAGGTTAGGTATATTTTGTTTAATTGCCCTAAATGTGAACTATCCATGTTTCCTACTTTTTTAGTTATAAGCTCGCAAACTTTTGAACCCAGGTTTTTGGGACACGCTGTATAATGGTTATCAACTTGAATAGCCTATTTAGAGCTGATTGTTGGTGAATCTTTATTGGAATGGGGGAAAGCTGAAGGGAAATGTCAGGATACAGATTAACGGAAAAGGTCAGTCCATAAAGGAAATCACTCCCAACAATATCAACTTACTAACAAAAACGTGTGTTTTATATCAATATTCAATAGCAGTTTATAGTTGCTATACATTATCTTAGAAATATGTAGGCCTAATGGTTTTTGGTTGACTGTTTATAAAGGTATAAAACAATGGGGATGGTTTAAAATTGTCATCGTTTCAAGTTACATATACAAAAGCAGGGCGCGAGAATGTGTCATAACAATTTGAAACTACATACGTTACTTAGATGGTGACCTTGAAGCAACAAATATGAAATATACAATGTATATCTTTAATAACACTTCGACCAGTTGTAAGATTGCTATAATGGCTCCGTAAGCATATTTGTTATGAATGCAACAATGATTTGCGATAGTCACCGGTACGAATACAAATTAAAATATTCGTTTATTTTTGCAGCCAATGTCACTTAAATGGACGCCGCCATAGCAAAATATCAGTTCCCGTATAAACAAAACACAGCAATACGGTAAGTGATTCGAACCTAGGATCGCAAACTAAGGACACTTACTATCTATTGGTATAATTTAATTTTTAAAACAATGAGTGTAGCACACAAGCATTTAGACATTTATGCATAATTTGATACAAATCAATGGATACCATGGTTACAATTAAAAAGTAATGCAATATAATTTTGTTAAACATTATGACACATAATATTGTGAATGTATTTAGGAACAATATAATCATGTTAAAAAATACGGTGTAAGGTACCTAATTTGCATTTTTGGGATTTGAATAATTAATTAGCTAATTTGCATATTTGACAAGATATTGAACTGATTGTCAGTTAAAAAGAAACATCTTAGCACAGGTATCTATCATACCAAATGTCCTGAGTTTACTACCTTCAGAACTTGATATATTTAGTTACGCATATTTAATTAGCCTAGACTTCGTATTTTTTTTAGGATTTCTACATTACGGATTGATCCTGATGTATAAATATGGAAGCTGATAAACATGTAAGGAGTGTGATGATTAATGCGTTTTTTAGTCATTTTAAGAACATGGTTTTGAAATAAAGAGGTTCAACGTTGACAAAAATCTAATTTTCAATCAATCAGGTTTTCGACTACTTTTGGAATATTTCAAATGACCATAGCACCAGAACACATTACTCGATTAACATGATTCGTTATTTGTTGAATTCCAATATATTTGAAATGTCAGTGTGCAATGCCTACTATAGTGACAGACATGGTTGGTTCGGTGCACATGCAACACTTTAATACGGAAGAATTATTGAAATGGGTATTAAAGTCCTAGATCTTGTTTTCGTACCCTATAGGCCTAGTCTTTTTATTTTTTCAAACCTAATTTCGTTTAATGCGTATTTGTTGAAAGTTTCCTCGTGTTATAACTTCTGATACGAAACGTTCAAACTCGTTTTAAATTGGTAAAACAGCACACAAACTAATTCTAATTTCGGCGATCTAATTTCAGATCGAAATTAATCAGCCCAACATGTTAATCAACCACTATAGGATGATCAAACATTTTAAGTAAACTAAATTTCACAAACAAATCTAGTGTCTGCCATCACAATCGTGGCAGCTTTCCCTAAAAAAATCACTAACTTCCAACTAGTTTAATTACTCCTTCCGTCATTGAAACGTACGTTGTTTTCATCAAAAACTATGGTTCAAAAAGCACAGGGAGTGTTTCTGACAGGTAATCCTCGTCACCTGGGAGAGAGACGAAATGCAAATTTAATTTCATCAGCCGTAAATCGTAGACTACTACTTGATCCTCGATTCTCAAAACCAAACCAACATAGGGAAAATTTGTCTCGCATTATCCGGGTTAGTCATTTTACCTCTGCTCTCTGGTTCGGAGTGATCTCTAGTAGAGAGCAGTAATCGTGTACACGCAAAAATATACATAGAGAACTAAGAAAATAGAATCCGAGTTGACAGTACTTTAATGCTAAATTCAATAAGCTTAAGTTTACCGTTTTGGATCTACCGCCTAAGCCAAGTAAATTTCCTTCTCTAATTAACCTAAATGTCAATGTGTATTGATCACGACAAGTGTGACCATGTCACTGCCATCATCGTACAATGATACACCATGACATACTGGGACAAATCAGTGGCATTTAATTAGACAAATACACCCAACACAAAATGTTCCTGACCAGGTGCTTTTATGTTAGCTAATTTGAAATCCGTAATTGGCATCTGTAATCTGGAGAGATATACACTAAACGAGCAAATTGCCTCTCTATAATATGACATTATATGGCAGCTTAAGTTTACCGTTTTGGATCTACCGCCTAAGCCAAGTATATTTCCTTCTCTAATTAACCTAAATGTCAATGTGTATTGATCACGACAAGTGTGACCATATCACTGCCATCATCGTACAATGATACACCATGACATACTGGGCCAAATCAGTGGCAGTTAATTAGACAAATACACCCAACACAAAATGTTCCTGACCAGGTGCTTTTATGTTAGCTAATTTGAAATCCGTAAAAAATCGGCATCTGTAATCTGGAGAGACGAGCAAATTGCCTCTCCATAATATGACATTTCATTCATAAACATTGAGTGGGTACTTTTTAAGAAAACAAAGTTGTCATTGATTTGTATTAAACACGGTGTGCTATAGAAACCGGCCAGGCATGTGTGGATGAATGGAGAGCTGTGATATATTTCATATAAATTGTTACTGCTGAGCATACACTAGTCAAGATCAGTCAGCTGTAGAACGGAGCCCCATTTCAATTGAGGGCGCTCTATTTAGTGACGCACTGCCGTCATTTTTTACACGGCGATTCATAAAGTGACTGAAGTCCGTCGCCCGCCGAAATACGAACAAAAACCACTTTTCAATAGAGGGCGGGCTTGGGAACGGGACAACGTTTCCAGGGGAACGGCCTCACGTCACATTTTCAAAATTCATAAAAAGCCGATTTTGCCGATTTTAAACAAAGAAATAACTCTCTTATCACAGAGATAACCGTTACAAAGGCATCACTTCTGAATACTATTGGGCTTATATTTAATGTAAAATTTATCACATTTACCCTAAAAATTCTTAAAATTGGTGTAATCTCGTTTAGAAAATGGTGGTCTCATCGCAGCAAACCGGTCAAAAAAGACATAATTTTAGCTTGTGTCGTTTGATGTTGGGGTCAAAGGTTAAATTAAATCATCGAACTGGATATCGCAAGGAGTTCTGGTACCTTATGCCGCCCTCAACTCGATGGATAGTTACATTTATGCAGATAATTGGGGGTGAAAGGCGAAAATTCAATAATTGCGCAAATTGACGGGTGTGGCCGGGGTTACCTTGGTTACGTATACCCGTCGTTTTAGAGCGCCCTCAATTGAAACGGGCCCCGTTCTACAGCTGACTGATAATATCCCATAGAAAACAATTTTACTACAACTTTGTTGTCGGTTGGTATGGTTACTTAAGTCATCATAACTTTAATATATCCACTCGAATGAATGAGGTTTCATATTGCGGGGGAAGACATTTGTTCGTTTAATGTAGCCTAAGTTACCTAAGATTTTTAATACCGATTACTGATTTTAAGGAGTAATTCTGTTATACCCTTCACAGAGGTATTCATAGTGCATGATTTTAAGAACGACGCATAAATTAGCTAACATTAAAACACCTGGTCAGAGGAACTGTTTGTGTTAGATGTAAGTTGAATAGAAAGCCTTTGATAACAAAAATGACATTCACTCATGAATCATCATTAATTCTTTTGTTTCAGAGCAAGTTTGTGAACCAGGACAAGTACCTGGTTATGGCTTTTATTTGAGGCGGCTATGAATATAAAAAGCTATAAAATGCTAAATATAAAATTGGGCATCCTGAGAATTTGCGGGGGAATAGAAATAACTATAATAAATGTATTATTACGCCCAAATATATTTCCGCATACTAGTGCATACTCTGACATTAAGACGGCGCAATGACGGGTAACGACATCGCTTCGTGATACTGATACCTATATATATTTTAATCATCAAACCATTATTAATTTGATGCAGGATATGATGATGGTTTATACAGCTAATGCTTATGACTTGTATGTTATATGCATTAAGTAAGGCCTATCGATAATAAATTACATCTGGAAAAGTAGTATATTTACATTACATGCTTACGTGATGGTATTCTTCTTGTTTGAATTCTTTATTTAAACAAAAAATCCTGGAATTCCAAAGATAAATTAGTATTTAAAAAAAAAATCAATGTGTGTTCATCAGTTCATTGAGAGATATCATTAATTATTTGGTTGCTAATTGCATACCAGTATTTTATGTTGACGGTAGATCGCAATTCATAGTTTGTGCTCTAAACATGGCAACCCGGTCCGGGTTATCTTGACCTCATGCAATTACAAGCCTGGCGGGCTAGACTGACTTTAACACATACATGCAATTTTACCCATGTTTATACTATATTTTCGGGGAAATAAATTTAGACAAGACCGACTTAGCACCACAATTCGGTTATATTTTTCAAATGATACTGACGGAAATACATGTATATATTAATGCTATATGCGGACATTATCTGATATATACTATAAGTACTGTGTTCGTGTATGTACAGTGTTGCCTGCAGCCGCATAGCAATAACATGTTTTAGCAGTTACATAGTTCATGATCAATAAACAGAGCGACAGTGTGAGAGAGAGGACATTCGTTGAGTATTTGATGGAGGATAAGTGATGAACATTTTGTCTATGGATGTACTAAATTGCTTTGGGCAAATGTATTGGAATATCTTATACCAAGTTGTACTACTGATATTTATATGCACTCGGACGGCCGTTTTATGCCTTGATGATACTGATGACTGTAACCAATGTACTCCTCCTAGCACCGATGATTTCTTGATGGGTCAATCAGCGGGAGAAACATTATCAACCGGTCAGATGACCAGAAGATGTTGGCGGCTCCGGATACACTACATAATGAATTGTAATATGTGTTTAAGACGATGTATCTCTTCGGATTTGCAGCATCATAATCCAATCTGTGCCAGTACGGAATCATTTTGGCCACGATTTCAGTTAGGTCGCAGGATATTCTACAATGAATGTGCCTTTTTAAAGTACGTCTGTGACGTGCAAAAACCGTCACTATGGCTTCCATGGAAATGTATGTGGAGACATCCTTTGGATCATGCCGATTGCGATACTTCTTCCAAGTTCTATGGTAAGACACAGTAAAAAGTATAAGAATTTGATTATCACTAGGCACGTACTCCGGGCGTATACTATAGGTATATGTTAAGGGTTTGCATTTTTACACCTGATTTAAAACGAAATCTAACATCATCAAAAGTAATAATAAAACAAATTTTCGTTTTGGTTGGCTTTTTTCTTCATAATATGTCATTGTCAAATAAGATATTTCTACGCTCCATTATTTCAATTCTCATATTTAATGAAAATTTGTGAAAATGTTGATTCTAACCCAAACTTTGCTTAGGGACTTATTATCTGTCAACAACGATAGATCTATTTCACCGATGACTCAACTTGATTTAATTCTAACATAAACCAGAGGCCCCTTTTTCAAGAAAGTAACTTTGAAAAACATATTGTAACGAATTGCATAATGATGAAATCGAGCATCCACTAAACAAACCAGAATAGTATATTTTTCTAGGCAAAACAAACATTTCATGATATGTTTTCAATAAAAGGAATGGTATGTTTTTACTTGAATCCTTTCAGAAAAGCATATCATGGCTCAGTGCGCAAAGAAAAACATATCATTAATCCAAGAAAAACATATCAGTAAATGATATGCTTTACTTTTGTATTCTGAGCAATGAAATGCTTTTCTGAAAGAATTCGGCTTAAACATATCATTCCTTTCATAAAAAACATATCATAAGTTGCTCTTGATAGAAAAACATATATATCATTTCACTTACAAACATCAGTAATATCGTTCCATGTACTGAGCAATCGTATAAAGTATGTGCATTATGTATGCTCATTGTACTTGGAGTATCATAAATAAACTAGCTGAGAGCACGGGGCGTACTTATGACCAATTTGAATAAGACAAAATCACTTGAGTATATCCATGAGCTAATATTTGGCGCCGATTTCTGTCTGACAGAAGTAGAGTTCTATCTATGATGGGGCAACGTTACAGTTAATCAAGTCGGTGTAGCCTTTCATTTACTAAAAGCTTGTGGATTTAAATTAGTCAGTCATTGATATATTGAAATGTATAGATATTTATATATACACATAACACAAAAAGTCCATGACAAGGTGCTTTGATGTTTGCTAATCCAAAATTGGGTTTATATGTGATATCATTGCTTAGTGTGTGATTACGCAGTGAAATTGTGTGTGTACAGACTCCCTTTCGATATCTGTGACCCATTCATCCAGATACCTGGTTCAGATAGCACACAGTAGACAATACAAATCAACGGTATCACATAGGAAACCAATTCTAGTGAAACTTTTTTGTCGTTAGTCCTGGTCATTGAAACAATCATACCTTCAAAACTATCTACTCGATTTCTAAGAATGAAGTATCAAACTTCGGAGAAGAAACTTGCTCATTAAATGTATATTACAGATTTTCGGTACCGATTATTGATTTTGGATTAGCTAACATCATAGCACCGGTCAGGGACTTTTTGTGTTAGGTGTATGGACACGTATAACACAAAACCTTCTTGACCATGAGCTTTTATGTCAGCTAATTTAAAATCAGTAATCGGTACCAAAAATCTGTAATAAATTTAAACATTAGATACAAACAGCGCAAATTTCTCTCCAGCAATTTGACACTTCATTTATAAATATTAAGTGGATATTTATTTTAACTATTGTCCCGATACCAGTCTCTACAATGTATATGATAGTCATAAACATAAACATTTGTATCCTTGTAATCTAGTCTCTACATGTATGTAGTCCGCGAAAAGAAACTTGTAGAAAATCTTTTTTTCTTCTTTCTATGGGGGTGTCTTTAATTTGTATTGAACACTATGTGCTATCGAAACCGGTCAGGCATGTATGGATGAATGGCGAGCTGAGATTAATTTCACACATTCTCACTGATATCCCATAGACTACATTTACTACAACTTTGTTCTCTTAGGTGTGTTTGAAAAAGCATCGTAACTTTAACGCTTAATACGTATCTCAGATTTTCGAAAACGATTATAGATTTTGAATTACTAACACAAAACTCCCCTGATCAAGAATGTGTTTGTGTTAGGGTCCATATCCAAACTCTCAGTGCTTTTAAAGCATTTTTCTAGCGATTTAAAAGCGCTTTTCCAACGGTATTTCGTTCTATTGTTAAAAGCATCGGAAAAAGATCGGTGATTAACTAGAAACCTCTCTACTTATCTGGCGTTAACAATAGACCTATTGTAGTACTCTCGATGGCTGCATTAGTGAAGCAGACAGATCAAAGGCGCAAGGAAGGTTGTGTTATATTCTTTAAGAAATACTATAATATAGTATTTCTTAAAGAATATAACACAACCTTCCTTGCGCCTTTGATCTGTCTGCTTCACTAATGCAGCCATCGAGAGTACTACAATAGTTATATTGTTAACGCCAGATAAGTAGAGAGGTTTCTAGTTAATCACCGATCTTTTTCCGATGCTTTTAACAATAGAACGAAATACCGTTGGAAAAGCGCTTTTAAATCGCTAGAAAAATGCTTTAAAAGCACTGAGAGTTTGGATATGGACCCTTAGGTGTATATGGCGAACTATATCCGCTTTACATCACATCAAATTATTCAACGGATAGCTAGACATGACATGTAGAGTATAAATGTTGAACGAGTATGCATATGCAATCTCTATTTCTCTGAGTACAACAAACGTGATATATTTACAACTACGTTACGTTTACATTTATAAATGAAGCTGAAATACCACCCAAACGCGCGCTTCCAAGGCAGGGTCGCATGGTCCGTTATGTGTGAGCTGATTAAGATATAAGCATTCGTATTTGAAAAATTCAATCTCATTTTCTACTTGATATTCTCTCTTTAGAGATAGTTTCCTTGCTATATTTTTATAGGTCACGTCGTAAACAGTTTTCATCGGTGATGTCCAAAATATGATACGCAACTAACTTGCGTATTATATCTATTATATTTTGACATTTAAATATTATTGGATTGCAGGAAATGTGTTCTGATATATTTTGACACACATACGTTTTGAATATTTAGTCGAATGTAAGTCGGCATAAGAACAAGTCTCCTATAAAGAATGATTAGGCTGAGTGACTGATGTTATTTTGATTTCACATCTTAAAGCAATCCTTATCTGTCTTCATTCATTCCGTTCTAATATGAAATGCAGAGCAGCAAAGGTCAACTGGTAATAAGCTCTCAAAGCAGAACAAGATTAACCTCATTACTGATAGCAACATTATTATGATAACAGTACAGTACGGGTGTAAATCAAAGAAGATTTCTTGATGCACCCCAAGATGCTTCACTTTCATCACATGACCACTGATTTCTGTCACCAGTCTACTGGTTCCCATCGACATCACAGTGCAAGGAAATGCTTATAAAGTTGTTAAACGAGGGTCTTTAAGAAATTCCTGTTGCAAGTAATATGATTGATGTGTCTTTAATACAGTCCTCTCTTGACCCTATATTTTTATAAATACAAGTTTTAGTTGGGATTCAACTTCTTTCATATTTGTGGCCAAGTTTACCCTATCTGCACCATGTATTAGGCTACTATGGTAGAGGTCAGACGACCTCCAGCTAGTTAATTACTTTAACACATGTGTGGCACTGTTTGTTTTGGTGATAAGCCCTACCGGTACTGTATGGGCGCTAAGCATGATGGGGTACATCAATAAATCTTCTTTGGGTGTAAATAATACAATGATGCTTCGTAAAGAATTTCAGCTGAATGAGGTTTAGCCTACTGCATTTCATTCTAATAGACACAACTACACCCACCCTTCCTCTGTTTCCCTTTGAATATAGTTACAAGCGCTTCATTTTGGTAACATGAACAGTATTTTTCTTCTCCAATGTCTATACTGGCATGACTACTGGTACATTTAGTGGTACAGTGGTGTCCATGGACATATCATTGTAGAGGCTAGCCCATTAGAGTCGTCAGGAATTTACAGTGTGGCGGTGATTCAATTGATTTGATTTCAATAGTTTTCTATTTTATTCAATTGATTTGATTTCAATAGTTTTCTATTTTATTCAATTGATTTGATTTCAATAGTTTTCTATTTTCATTGTTAATGTATAATGACACGTTTGACGATATTTCTTCCATTGGTCACCTTGTCATTGTCTTGCTTTCCTTTAAAATCCATATTCAAAATTCCTGTGAGGTCAAGACAAAAATTGTCGTTTTATAGACCATGTAGACAGAGATCTTTAAGTTTGTAAGTTTAACGCGTGGTTGATCATGTTAACAATTACGTCTGAAATCATATACGTCTATAGATATGTTAAGTTAAATATGTAAATTTCTTTTGATTTTATCTCTTCATTGTCACAGATAACGGACACCGTAAGTGTCATCTATGGAAGGAGAAGAAGCCACCAGTGATATACAGCGATCGCTTTAAATTTTTACCGCCCTTATCACCCTGCCCATCAGATCCTACTACTACTACAAGTACGACTGCTACTCCGACTATGGCATCACCAAACTATAATTCGACGACTGACAATTTGACCACACCAAATGTTATTGAGCAGACGACGCCACAGTTTACCACACAAAGTGAAATTGAGCAAACTACACCGGATTATACCACACCAAATGATATTGAGCAGACTTCACCACATGTAACCACACAAAATGGTATTGAGGAGACTACAACACAAATTACTTTATCAACAAAATCCAAAATGGAATCTTGCTCGTGTAACATGAACAATAATACTATGTCAATTTGCAACAATATACCAAAGAAAACAGTAATACAATCGAGTTGTTCGGGTCGAATTATTTCACCTTCAGATAGCAATCAACAAATTCCATCATGTCAATGTAAGCTCGCCCCACCCAAGTTTCCGAGTTGTTCATTTCCCAAACCGGAATAAGTCTGCATGTCTTATACAGGGTGTCTCACAAACGTACAAAAAAAGTACAAACTCTCAAAATTGGGCATCTACCACTTTCAGAAAAAAGGTCTTTGAGGAATGTGTTATTTGAGCATTTACATTAGTTTTATTTGTGTTTTTGTGTTTCTGTGAGCTTCAAGATATCTAAATTGTGAGTATTTAAACTTGATCGGGCCTTAGTAAAAAACCGAATCTTAATGATCAAAATAAACGATTCTTTCACGAAGGTTCTCATTTATAAGAAAAAGTGGCACAATCTATATTTACGTGTTTCTGTTTGTTCGAGCATACCGTTCGATTGGTAAAACAATTATAATCAACCCAGCAGCATGTGAAACCAACTTAATTTCTATGAACTTACAAAAACATTAAATTGAAGCCAAATAGGCCTACTGAATATAAAACGAAGAGTGATCATTTAGAGCACAGACATTTTTTCTGAGACACCCTTTATATATATACATACTTTGAAAATAAATACTTTAAGATATTTATCTCTGACACATTGCTCATTGTAAATTTGTTATTCCGCTGAGCGACTTCCCAACTGGATATGAACTGGCGCAATAATTTCAACAATTCCTGATGAACCGATTACTCATGCGATGATATCGTTTGGAGTTTATAATGGCATCGTATTTATTTCAATAAGGCTTTTAGGTTAACACAAGTTGCACTACGTGTAGAGGCCGTAATACTGCTATTTATGTCAAATATAATTATTGGAAACACACAAAGATGTACTAATACTATTCAACTGTTATGATTATGACACCAAGCTATGATTGCAATAATGCATGGATACATAATAAACACTCTCCATGCGGCAGGCGTCTGCAGACGACAGTTCCAAAATTTCACAAAACATATTTGGAATCACTATGAAAAATGCATTAAAATAAGTACAAACATGCCTAGTATTGTTTATGTAATTATTGAGATAGAATTTCGGAAGGTTTTCCGAAACATCTGTTTTGTATAATGATGGTAAAATTATATAATAGCCGCGTGGAAAGTGTTAAGTATCAATAAAAGTGTGTGTCTCTGGTAGATATTTCGCAATGTAAAGGTCAGTGTATAAACCGTGTCGGGATAGAAAAACTTGTAGGTTTATGTGATGGGACCACGTATATATTATTTATTACACAAACAGCTATCTCTATTGCAAAGGTTGAGTAGAAGACTGTTTTTTGCAAAGAATTAAAAGTTAGTGACATAATATTTTTGTTGTAAATGTTTCGTTCCCTGTAAAGATCACCTTTCGTCTTGTAAGTTTTGCATATGATATAGGCACATGTCACAAGATATCTCAAGCTGTGTTTTCATATACAGAGGCAGCAAAAGGTATACAAATTGGTCCCCAATTCATCTACAGGCAATTGCCTATCGATACGTGGCGAACCATGTTATGAGCTGTTAGCATGGTTAGGGAGCACATCAAAACTCGACCGCCTGGCAACCGCGGGTTCCGTGCAGTTCCGTGAGGTTGCAGCCGGTTTCTATTGTTCTAAACAATGATATGCGGTCCAACCGGGCGGAACCGCCGCCGCGCCGGTTGCCGCGCGGTCGAGTTTTTATTGGCTCCCTTACGGCAAAGAAAAAGACCCCTGTTAAGCTTAAACCTTGGTCTAACCAAAATCCAGTTTCCCAAAACCTGGCCAAACTAGTCCAAAGTTTAAACCTAGGACTAACACTTAGTTCAGGTCTTAGTTTAGGCCATGGACTTATCGTCAAGGTAACCAGCCCAAAACTGATCTGCTCATGCTCATTGCTAAGCAGTTGACCTTTCTGTGACCTTTTACAGTTTTGGTGGGGAAATCCTGCTTGAATACAATACAGGAGCTGAAACAAGGCAAAGTTTCTATGCCATAAACTTGTCAAAGCAGGAAATGTTATTGCTTTATGTTGAATGCTAGCATTAAGGTATTGTTTCTCTATATTATGTATCCTACTGTTTATAAACAGTGCACATGAATATTTCAATCTCTTTTTAGGCCTATAGGAATGACACATTTCCTGTCATAATTCATTGCTAGCAGGATAGACTCTATACGTAAACCACATTTTCACCTGACAATTTCTTTGGTTGAGTTGGCAGGGGGAGGGGGAGGGGGTAGGCACAATTAGATCAAAATATATTAAAATTAGTTTAATATTATTTCAAGATATTTATTGCCTAATATCTATTCATTGACCTACCACATCTTATGTATCCATTCATGAGTCTTCCTACGTCCCCATCAGCCGTGTGAGTCCATGTCAGTCTTGTACGTTTATGTCAGTTGTGTACAATACAGCGCTACACAGATAACATTTTGGGTGCAATGCTCTGCACGTACTACATCCCCCTATTTTCATTAAAGCTTTTTCTTTTGGGAGATAGGAAACGGCAATTGGCCACCGTACGCCAAATTCAATTACAATTCATAAATTAACTAAATATGGACTTAACCATAATGTGCAGGTATGAAATTATGGGAATGCAGTACACGCAGAGCATCACATCAGATCCAACATGTTATCTGGTATAGGACTAAGGTGGGCGTATTAGGTGGACATACACGATTAAGGTGATTGTACATGAATAAAGGTGGATGTTCATGATTGAGGTGGACGTTCACGACTGAGGTGGACGTACATGAATAAAAGGTTGACGTTCACGACTGAAGTGGACGTTGACGATTGGATGTACATAATGAAGTGGGCGTATACGCAGTACACGCAGAGCATCACATCAGATCCAACATGTTATCTGGTATAGGACTAAGGTGGGCGTATTAGGTGGACATACACGATTAAGGTGATTGTACATGAATAAAGGTGGATGTTCATGATTGAGGTGGACGTTCACGACTGAGGTGGACGTACATGAATAAAAGGTTGACGTTCACGACTGAAGTGGACGTTGACGATTGGATGTACATAATGAAGTGGGCGTATACGCAGTACACGCAGAGCATCACATCAGATCCAACATGTTATCTGGTATAGGACTAAGGTGGGCGTATTAGGTGGACATACACGATTAAGGTGATTGTACATGAATAAAGGTGGATGTTCATGATTGAGGTGGACGTTCACCACTGAGGTGGACGTACATGAATAAAAGGTTGACGTTCACGACTGAGGTGGACGTTCATGACTAGAAGTGGACGTACACGACTGAAGTGGACGTACACGACTGAAGTGGACGTTGACGATTGGATGTACATAATGAAGTGGGCGTAGGCCTATATGATGTAAACGCTTAGAACATGTACTTGGTCCCCGGTGTTCTCTCTTCGTATTCAGCCTAGTTATGGCCTTGTTCGGCAGGGAAAACAGCTTTTTACCTTGTGATTTCAATGCGAACGACATTTGTGGCGTGAAATTGATTGCTGTTTGACCGGTTAATGACAAAGATCTTGTACGTAGCTCAAAATGCGATATCTTATCCAAAAAAACCAAATCTGGGCACATGTTATGCTATTTAGCCTAGTTAGGCCTAGTTCGGCAGGGAAAACAGTTTTTTTCCTTGCGATTTCAATGTGAACGACATTTGTGGCGTGAAATTGAAAATCAAAGTGCAAGATTCACTTGATTTTTTTTTAAAAGAGGGAAAATGTGTATGTATGTAATAGCACGCATTGATCAATGAAAATATCCCTGATTCCCATTGCATTATCGACCGGTGAGTTGTCATGGAAATTAATCAATAATATGCCCAACGCTACACCGATGCTACGTAAGTGCAAAAATTAAATTCGTCCTATTTTTTGGGTTTGGGACCCATAGCATCATTAATATCAGGCAACATTTTACGTCGGTGGAGCTATGAGCATTTTCATTAACTGAGGACTGTATGTCGAGGGTTGAGCGCCAGGCCGTAACTCAAATTTTTGGGCAAATTGACAATTTTGGTACAACATTAATCCAAATAACCTAGATATTCTGAACCATAAAGAGATAAATCATAAACACTCTTAATTTGACTAAAATTAGAGTTATAAGTGGGGTGCTACAGTGTATTGTAATGAGTCCCAAATAATTTGAAGTCAATTATCTCAAAATAGCATTTCTTGAGTTACGGCCTTCTGGCGCCAACCCTCGATGTTTAATACTTTCCACGCGGCTATTATTTTTTCCATATACAAAACAGAGTTTTCAGAAAACTTTCCCAACGTTCAAAGTCTATCTCAAGAATTACTGAACCAATACTAGGCATTTTTGTACTTATTATAATGCATTTTCATGGCGATCCTAAATATGGTGATGAAATTCAATAAATTTGACATTTTTTAAACATTTTTAAACATTTTGTCTGCAGACGACTGCCGCGTGGAAAGTGTTAATATGACTGCAGGCTTTCTGTGATTATATTATCTCTCATGATCTTGCTGTTGAAGTTCCTGGAGCCACAATAGTCAGCAATGTAGTTTATATGATATGTATCCCGCATATGGAATGCTCTTCCTCCTCATTGAGCCAGAAGCTGATCTGACAAAGAATGTGTAACTTCAAAAATATGATTAAGGAGTTCTAGTATTGGTTATTTCTAAATATGAAACAAAATGTGGCACAAACTGATTATTCCTTCTGCTATTAACTTCTGAGTAAAAGGGGTTTATAGACAACGGACCCTCTGAGTAGTGGGTGTTCTGACTGACGGGTGCCCCCCACCCCCATAATGAACGCTAGTCCCAGGAAGCATGTTACATTTTGAAAAGCCACTGTATCACCAGTACTAGGGTATATGTCAATATGGCATAACTCTATCGTCAACTCTCAGGAAATGGGACATTCCTGACCTTTTGATCAGTAAGAAAACATGACTCGTGGTGTGAACGCCCTCTGGAAATTAAATCTGCTCAGGTTGACCGCTCTTTCCAGGGTTAGGTTTCCAAAATGAGTAAGCTATCATAAAGCGCTATTTCTTAGGGATATTTATTCGATGTTGAATAATTTACACCAGTGTAAAACATGGGCAGATAAAGACAAGGGTATTTAGCTCGTGAGCGTGATGGGTAAAGCACACTTGTATCTCCTGCAACAGTCTATAAATAAAACACGTGTCAAGATCATGTAACATAGTGATATTGAATTTTTGTGTCTCAGTAAAAACAATACAAACATAATATCCCCTCATAGGACATAACAGGCCATTAACAGAAAGTGCTTATGAGTATATTGTAAGTGTCAAGGTGCACTGTGGATTGTAACAAAACGACAATGATACTGCGATATGAGAGGAACATCACACAAAACAATTACATGTGTGTAGATTATTTTCCCTGGCCTTGCCAAGTCTGAAAATATTAGCATTATCAAATATAACCATATCATCAATCAGATACGGAACGAGAGCCCGTTTCACTTGAGGGCGCTACAAATTGACGGGTGTGCGTCACCGTGGTAACGTGTACCTCACATCCCTTAGAGACTGGAAATTCGGGACTTTTTAGCTAGCGCCCTCTGTTGTTATTCGACTGGATAATTTATCTTTGGAGTCGTGACGTCACGTATTTTTGCACACGCCCCATAAAATGAGCCATTGTCCACTATTGGTAGATGGGTGACACTCGATTAGAGAATCAGCCAATCACAAACCATATATCATAGTTTCATCAGATAGAGAGGTCACTGAACTTTAACGTACCACAAAATTCGTGACGATCGGTTCATCAGCTGAGAAATGATACAACTTTCTGTCGAAGCAAGATTTCGAGCGTAAAAACTGCCGTAATTTGGATTTTTCTGGTGAGTTTGTGACTATTATTTGTCAGATTTGTTTTCTATGTTATAATCTGCGTTAAACATTATCTATTCATGAACAATTTGGCGTTTAAATTGGCAAAATTGGATCAGTAAAACGTCTAATACAGAGACTTCCCGAGTAAACTCGTGTGAGCCTGATTGAGTATCCATCTCATGAACTGAAACTTTTCGAGTATGGCGAATTCTGCACGCGTATCACGTCAGCATCGTACATTATTTTGATATTTTGATTCTAAATTACATTATTTCAATTACGCCACTTGGACTGTAAATGTATTAGAATTATAATTGAAATTTTCAATAATCATGAAATCAAAAACCATAATTTGTATTCAAAATGTTGTAAGCTTAAGTTAAATATTATCAATTATGGTCAGAGTTCAGTGTTGCCGGGGTGAATGAATAGAGCGAATTCAGATATTTATTATAAGTGCTTAGTGTTGTCTACTGCATGTACACTGTTGAGTGGTTGTTTATGTTTATGGATTTTCTGAATGTTTCTTTTGGCATTCACAACAATCAACATTTAGGCCTTATTTTATTATAAAATAATAATTAATATAGGGGCCTACTATTTTAAATAAATACAAACAAAGAAAATAGTTTAGTCCTAGGCCAAGTAAGCAAGGTCTGAATCCTATATTAATCGAAACAATAATTTGTTGATCATATTCATACTAATCATAGCGTAACTATTCCTATAGGTAGTCGGATTTATAATTGAACGAACACTTTGAAGCAGCGTACATTGCGTGAAACGCGCATAGCCGTAAGCGTGATAATTTCGGGCTCGATCATCTTTGTGCTGCGTGTGTGTCGTTCGTTCAATTATTAATTTGATGTGCGTATCGTGTGTTAACTGCGTCATTCTTACAGTTCACATGCACCGACCGCGACTGATTTGGAATGCACTAAATGCAAATCAACACGCTCAACCTTTGTAATATCGCGAGCGCTTGGATCATATTCATGGCGCTGTCATTAAAAAAAAAATGTTTTGATTATAATATTAAAATTTAAATTTAAATAGCTCTCTGTATGATATGAATTGAAAGCTATGGAATGAAAGCATGAATTGTGAGCTTCACGTCGGGGATTGTCATCAATATTTTCTGAATGAAATTAGTCAGTTCCTTCAACAGTCAGCTCCGGAATGAGTGCAAGTTTAATTTGAGGGTGCTACAAATTGACTGGTGTGCGTCACCGTGTACCGTCCATTTGTGCATTTTTGCTTCAACCCTAAATATTTGCATAGGTCTACAAATTACCATCTCAACAAGTTGAGTACAGCCTGAGCTAGCAGAATTCCTCGAAGCAACTTTTCTGATAATTGGAGGGAAGTTTTTCTTTTCCAAACTTGGAATGAGGCCTTTGCTTTATTTCTTGCAAATTTTGTTTTCTACCCGGGGGAATTTGTTTCCATCCCTGCATTTATTATTGGAATTAATTAGATCTGTGGTATAATCCGGGCACAAATAGGCCAACCCATTAAATGCCAAGTTAAAAAAAATAGTTTCTCGTCCGAACTTTTTGTAAAACGGAGGATGCGGGCACTTTTTTGTTGTTGTTGCCGGATCCAACGATCCAAGATGGCGGAGATTATTCCGCAGAGGATTTGATGCATTTGAAAATACTTATCACAGTATTTTTAATAGCGCAGGGTTCCCGCTAGGTAAAAATGCGGATAGACTGTGACAGTGGCGATGCTAGGTTATTCATATTGGGGGGGGGGGGCATAAATGAACCGACAAGATTAATGTGATTCAAGAAATGCGCATGAAATTATTCGACTTTACACCTATTTTTGGCACGATTGAGGTACATTGGGGCTCTAAACAAGCTTGTAGCAAAGAATGTTGCATTTTGGGGACACATTATGCGCGCTAAAAAATTTCATCTGTGTACTTTTGACCATCATAATTCTATGATTCCTGTGGTCAAATGAACCGGCAGTGCCAATCTTAACCGACACGACATCAATATTGGGGGGGAGGGGCGATCGCCCTGACGACGCCACTGGATTGTGAAAATGACTTGAAAAAGAAAATGAAAAAATAGATAGAAAAAAAACCTTTTCTTGATGCGGCATCCAAAACGGATGCCCGCGAGAACAAGAAACTACTAAAAAAATGATTTGGCCTCATACTTTAGGCCTTGTTAGTGTTAGGCCCAAATGATGAGACTGAGATTTTTAACATTTTCAAGCACCAGGATTTTGCGCAATTTGTGCAAAAAAGTGCATTTTGGCTTCCACGGCGCATTTGTCAATTTTTTCAGGAAAAAAAACCCTGTTTTTCGGACGACATGACACCGCCATCATTATTTTATTTTAATTTTATTTTGAATATTTACTGGTGAATATATCATTATTTTATTTGATAGTTAATTAATTAACTGGTAAATAAACTGGAGTGAAAAGAAACATCATGCAACTCTTTATAAATGCATCAATCAATTTAGTACAACATAAAAACCAAAGGCTGGTGCTATGAGAATCTAATAATTAATTTAAGTGGCCTAAAATTGTTTAGGCCACTTAAATTAATTATTAGATTCTCATAGCACCAGCCTTTGGTTTTTATGTTAAAAACATGTTTGTTTTTTACTGTCTGTTCATCTATCATTCATTGTGTTAAATGTACATTTTTATGTCCGCGATTTCTCAAAATTAGTGGGTTTTTTATGCTAGTATGTCTGTTGAAAAGAAGAAAAATGGTAGGCACAGCCTATTATAATTTGAAGACCCCACTTGTGACCCCTCTGAATACGACAAGAAAACACCATTAAACTTCAGTTTCCAAGCAACATAAAGATTAAGAGAGACCATGTATGTATAGATAATGCTGAGTTCCTGTAGGCCTACATGCTTTGCTTTAAAACATTGTAGGTAGGGATAATGTTTTTGTGTACAAAAAGTTAATTCATGTACATTTTGAACAAAACAAAATAAATCGGGAGGCGGCGAGGCCTGGCGGTCATAGCTTTATAGATGTTTATAATCAGAAATACTGATGACAAACTATGTCTCCATTGTGTAATATCAGGATGCGGTCAGTCTGTGCTGAGACTAGTTTAACCTGAATTGTAAATGTTGTTGAGATTTCTGTAGGCATGGGTTTAGAATATATTTCCCGCTTTATTTAGCCAATATCCATTGAAGGTTCAAATTTGTTTCATTAATAGA
This sequence comes from Ophiura sarsii, assembly GCA_035610835.1. NCBI lineage: Eukaryota > Metazoa > Echinodermata > Ophiuroidea > Amphilepidida > Ophiuridae > Ophiura > Ophiura sarsii. The sequence continues at coordinate 53,062,977 of CM069445.1, read as the reverse complement.
TTCATTCTACCAGGATCTCACCTTTCCTGATTTTACCTATGAAGCTATGAGTGGATCTTTTATCACAGTTTGTTACTATGGGCTTATGTTTGCCATGGCTCAAGAAAATATAAGCCATGACTACCCATTCAACTCTGCATTGGTGAATATTGATTTTGAGTTTTATTTTGTTCTCAACTTGTATACATTGTAGCTAGTGTCTTTCTGCATTGTATACCATGGCCTATAAACATTCAAATTAATTTTGCCTCCTTATCAAAGAGATAACAATAGCATACGAAAATGTATCGGGTGGGGGGGGGGGGGGGGGGTGAATATTGATAGGGGGTATGTTGCCAACAATTTGTTCCCTGTATTTCTTATTGCATTGCATGCAGTGAGACTGAGCATGTTGAATCACAGAGTGGAATTTGATTCAAGAAATTATTTTGGTATTGTGATAAGTTGATATTGGATATCATTTTAAATCCAATTATTTCTTTTTCTAATTCTTACAGGATAACATTACTTCGGACTAATCTCATCTCCAGCCTCGTCTTTGAATTATAATTGGATCACTTAAACAGACCATCTTACTAGACCCAAGTTTGATCTAAATTTGGCAATGACCAGCTTTCTGTAAATTCTGTAATTTGAAAGCATTTGATTGTAGAGAATAATTTAGCATTATATTGTATGTAATCTGATAGATAGCAAACTTTTCATCTAAAAAGAATAGCCACGTTTGATATCTAAAGTCGACAATAATCAGCTTTTATTAACAATAACATTGAAAGCATTTTATATTTGACAATGTAATTTAATAGTGTAGTAGAATATGTAGCACTAGAAACTAGTATAAATTATAGGCTAGTGATTTATGTAGTAATAGAAACAAGAAGTAATCTTGTAGCCCTTGTAATTGTACTAGGTGTGATACAGTGTTGTAGTGTAGTGTGTATTATAGTCCGCATATAATCTTCCTTGGTAATACCAAACCAGTCTGTGTTTTTTGGCAAATTTGATTCTGATCGTTTGCTTGTCAGTATTACCGTAATACCGGTATTAACATTAACAAACAGATCCACCTACAGTACTTGTGATTTGAACAATTCAAATTTTCTAAAAGGGTTGGGATAAATAGACAATTGTTTAATTGTGTTTGTTTATTTTGGAAGATTGTATCTGGACGAGACTGAGTTTGAAGGTACATTATATGCTATGTTCTTTTGAAGGTTTTCATTTTTGTAACCAAATTGAATCGCTATTATTTTTGTATTGGCAAGTTAAACTGTGTGGCATTAAATGTAGTTTCATAAACCAGTTGTCAGACCTGCCAATTGTACCTGGTTAATATGGATTATTGACATTTAATTCAAATCATATTTCTGTAAATTATAATAGTTTATTTTGACTAATTCGGGCAGAATGTCTAATCCTGATGATACAAGTCATGGCTGTATGACTGCCAAAGGTTCAAGAGGAAAGAGGAAACATTATTATACAGGCCGCAATCGCAAGCCTAAACGAGGAAAGAGTACTTTAGAGTTAGATATCGGTGAAGAGGTTGTGTATGAAAGTGGGGGCGACATATATAAGGGTATTGTACATAGTAGATGTGATGACAAAATCAGTTATATTGTAAAACCCGATCGTGAAGATGGAGACAGACAATTTGTCATATCTGAAAGCTGTCATCCTAGGATGTTAAAACATATTGTAATGCGTGATAGTGATTTTGTGTTCCAACATAGTGTATTGATTACATGGACAACATTAGATGATAAATTTGTACAATTGGTCCCTGCTCAAATAGTCGATGTACAGGACGACTACTGTTGGGTGCAACCAGCCAAGAAATATGCGAATGGCGGTGCTGTGAAAGTATTTAACGATGAAATGTGCAATGTATCGAGGGAAGAGCAGGTGTTGCATGAATTGGATATTAATCAAGTACTAACTGTATCACAAGAAAATGTAAATGTAATCAAGCTTGTGCTACATACAACTCAACTACATCTGAATCAGTTAATGTTGAAATACCAGGACACGCACAACAAGTTGCAACTCTCGGTTACAAGCTCCGTCAACATCAATGAAAAAAATGCTCAACTGGCACACCTTCTGGAGCAGTCCATAGAACGCATTACTATGTTGGAGAAAGAGCTTGCTGCTGCTCTCAACAAAACGCAAATGGACAATACTCTGTTAGACCTTGTCACACAACAAAAACATTTGTTGGACAATAACTCCAAACAAATTCTTGCCCTGGAGAAGGAAGTCCTTGACCTCCGGCAAGCCTACCAGCAGCAACAGGTGCTGATCACATCTCTCCAACAAGAAGTGGTTGAGCTGAACCATAAGCTTGCAGTTAGCACGGCCACAACCAATGCCCGTATGCAAGTCAGGCCTAACCCAAAGACAGGCGTTGACCTGACAACAAAGATGACAACTTCCAAGAAATCATCAAGTTTCATCAAAGTATCTATCCCGTCCAAACCAAGCAGCACAGTGGATACCAAGACATTGCACAGGAGATCAGAAAAACTACATGAGGTAAGTAAATGTAGTAAATGGCATTTAGTTTGTTCAGTTTGGGATAACTATTGGAGCTCAAAATATTTTTTAATTACGATGGCTTGACCAATAGTAGTCCTTGTGCAAACCATGTACATTTTGCTAAGGCAAAAAAAACAAACAGTTTAATTGTCCTCGTCCGCCCGACCCTAGATATCCTTCAGACCCATTTTTGTTCCCCCTTTTTCTTTTTTTCTTCAAAATTTCAATTTGTTTTCTTCAAATTTCAATTTTGTAGTCAAAATTATAAACAAATTCGAATTTTTGTTTAAAGTGTTTAGAAAATATAAATACGCATAAACATTTTCCAGATCCCCCCCCCCCCCCCCGTTTTGGTTTACCACAACAAGTACATCTCAAATGATCAAATCTCATTTTACTTTTGGTACCACAAAAAAGGGCAAGGGAGAAAAAATAACCCTTTTCCCGACCAACCTACCCAACTTTTGAAAGTAATCTATGTATAATCAAACACTGTTTTTTGGCCTAATAACGATATTTTTTGTCACTGGGGGGGGGGGGGCTACATGCCTTGTAAGTTGTAACCCTCGGTAACTATATTCTGAGCCCTGATTATACAGATATTCGTAGAATAGGTAATTGAGGCTTTGCTTGGGCATGTTCTGATGTAGATAATTGATATTTGATACAGTTATATCATGATAATTCGTTATCAGGCCCTCCAATAAAAGAATTACATCAAATATTTCCATTGCGACACGAAAAAAACAAAAATGAAAACAAAATTATAATTTGTTTTTTAAAAAGAAATACATGTCGGCTAAAGGGGCAAATTTATTTCCCAACAACCTTGTTTCATGATTTCATTTTTTATTTAATTTATTGATTTCCTTGTATTTTTACTATTTTATGATGTATCATAATATTGTAAAAAATAATAATATGACTGAAAGTTTATTGTCTCTTGATTGTTAACAGGTTCTACATGTGATATCGTCACGTGAAGACAACCCAAGTTCTGCAGATGTCATCGCCACTCTTGCTGCCTACTTGAAGCGCCATCCAGAAATTTCAATACCAGCTTGTAAGGCAGCCAATATCTCCTTCAGACATGGTATGTATACAGTGCTATTAATTTTCTACTTGGGCATACACGTCCACCAGTACCAGTGTGCTACATGTACATGTATCTTAATGAATTCCCATACTGAACATCAAAACGTCCACGCCTGTATCATCAAACTACACCAAGCACTCTGCCTGATAAATGCCCTGTATCTCTGTGCAGTGTGCGTGTTGTATCAGTCACAATTGGGTCATACCATGTCCATTTTCCCGATATGGCCTTTTGAAATTTGGTCAAGATTGACCTTTTTCGCATTCGCTAAAAGTCGCGCAAGTGTTAACTCATCAATGTATCTATAAAAAAATGGCATGGCTCCAAAGTTGGGTCCAGGTGAAAAAATGTCGAAAAGACCCCTCCGTCATTTTTTTGAAATTTACAGTTGAATATATACTTGTATAATAATTATCTACTTGTAAACCAAATTTCAACTCTGGTAATCAACTCCTTCGTGGGAATGCTGAGTTTTCAAAAATCTTTAAATTTGGGCACTTTTTCTATGTTTCATGACTGCTGAATTCGGCAACCCATTTCAGATTTTGACTTAGTATTTTTGGGGGAAAATTGAATGTGTAATTTCCCTCCCCCCATCCCATATCTTTCATAATATCACAATTCTGTCACAGAAATTTCTTGGGACACTTTTTCTTTAAAAAAATAAATAATCTTGCTTAAAATACTAAGTCAAAATCTGAAATGGGTTGCCAAATTCAGCAGTCATGATACATAGAAAATGGGCAAAATACCCCAAATCTATTTGCAAGGGCCAAGTTAATTTTATATGTTGTTCATTGTGTCTTTTTCAGAATTAACGCCAAAGGAGATTGTTGATTTGAAGGTCCTGCTCAAGCTGCCAATGTCAAAGCTTCAAGACTTGCGAAGGTTCTTCTCCAACCACAATATCAGATTCATGCCATCAGACACTCACCTGTATAAGGAAATGAGAGGTAATGAAAGAATGAAATGCATTATACTAAACAGGGTCAGAAGTTCGTCAAAGATTGCGAGAATCCATTCAGATTGCAGTAATCTATCTATGGATTCTCCCGCCTCCATTCAAATAGTGAGTTAGATACAAGAATCATGAGAATCAAGATGGATTCTTGCAAATTCACATGTGAGAATGGATTCTTGGATTGAATTTCTGACTCAGCTAAACATTTGGGCAAGTAATGCCTATTATATAGCTTGGAATTTACCCTATGTAAAACAGGCTAAGTGATTTTTGATAAACCTAATGAATTCCAAATCATTGAAATTTAAATCATATTGAATGATAAATTTAAATGAATTATGTATGTTGCCTTGTGAATGAAAATCCTGTCAATAGCTTCCAGGACTATAGTCGAGTCTGATCAGATTTTGTGATGTCCTTATCTGAGTCCCTAAACATTTTGACCAAAGTCCGGTCTCGAGCCCCCACTCAAATCCTCCAGCCCTGATACTACATGATTGATAGGTTATTGCTGAATTGACCATGGATACAAAATATAAACACTGCACAGGCCTGAGACAGAGATCTATTTCTAAGTTATTTAATTGTAAAACACATGCATTGAATATCAATTAACTTGAACTTGTTTGTTTGTCCACTTCTGTAGGTCGCGAATCTCTGTCTTCTGAAGTAATCGAAATTGGAGTTATGACCTTGAACAAGTCCAAGACAGAAGAAGCCTCGGTAGCGTTTGCCAGAGTAAAGGATTTGGATGAGTATTTCACCAGAACCATCAACCACCAATTTTCTCAACATAACACTTGGACACACGCAGCATTCAACAATGAGATATGGACAAAGATTGGGGTGAGTTATATGAATTATGAGTGAGATTGCCCAAATTTTGATTGTAAATTTTGTGCAAAATGTTTGATTTATAATATAAAGCAGCTTACCTATTCACAGTTTAGACAAGTTAAGGGGGGGAGGGGCGTCTAGGTCAATTTGCACCAATTTTGGAAACATTTTCTCAATGTTTCCAAAATTGGTGCAAATCAACCTAGACCCCCCCCCCCCCCCCCCCCCACCCTAACAACAAATATTATCAAACATCGGCAAATGTCCCAACAAAAAATTAAGCAAGGACATTCACCATCAACGGGACAATCAAAATGTTTAGTCGTTCTTTCTTGAAAATTGCTGAAAATTCACCAACATTTCCCTTCAGTTTAGTGAATCAGAAACGTCCAAATTATTAAAATGTGTCATTGTGAAGTCCTTGTCACCCATGGCGAAGCCTTTGAA